>CM053266.1:55449571-55506208 GCA_028583415.1 Protea cynaroides | reverse complement strand
GAAGGTTTATGTTGAGAAAACATTCAAACAATCTGGGTTGGTTCCAGGTTTTCCAAATTAAAACCTTTTTGAACATAATGATTGACCATCTTATGAGTTTGAAAGTGATATATTGATGATGATGTGCATGCTTTGTAAGGATTGAGAAAGCATTGATCATCTTGTTTATTATATGTTTTGAAGGGACCTTTAGTGCTATGTTACCCCGATTGGTAAAAGACAGGATTTTAAAGTATTTGGCATGAAACTTAAAGTAAAAAAGTTAACTCCTGGCACAATATAGCATCAGTTGTGAGATGTCTAGGTATGGCTTCCCTTAATCTTTGCAGATAGAGGTTGGAGAAATAGCAGTGACATTGGGATTCTCTAACTGGATGCTCAACTTTTAGATTGCAGTCCAACTTTTGAGAAGGGTGAGGAGACCCCAAATACTCATGATTTTCTGCCTTTTAGATTTGATATTTCTGCTCTCTCTTTCAATTCAAAACCCGCAGTTCAGGAAGGGGGTACTAAAATCTGAATTTAGTGCTCATTGTTAGTCAAGACAGCCTCATTGCTTGAATCTTTCTTCTCTTCAGATGGAACAGGGGTTATATTTGAGGACGATTTTCCTTTGTGTGATCTAAAAAGTAATCCTGATATTGCATCTATCTGTCTTAAGTTGGGCATCAAAAGAATCAAATGTGGCAGCCACTAGCTGCAAGTGTTTTTTGTTTGACATTTTTTATGGTAGCTTCATAGTTCATATCATAGAGCACGAGGTGGAGTCGTTCAGATCCAAGAAATGGTCTGATTGGAATCTATGTTATCCAAGTCTTCATCTGGACATTTATCCACCTTTTGGGTCAGTTGGCTTTGTGGTGCATCTCATTTGAAGCATCAAAACTAGGTAGATCTTGGATTGTATATGAATCCACCAAGCAGAGATCTGAGGTGATCCAGACTGACTAAGAAGTCCAAAACCAGTTTCAGACCTATATGGCTCAAATTCATATGATCTTCCACTCTTTAGTTGATCAATTGACTTGGAAATTTGGAACCTTTGGGAAAAAGCGGCAAAAATTTGTCTTCTCTTTTTTGTTAGGTTGTATGGAGGAAAGAAAAAAAGCAACTCTTCAAAGCAGGTGTACTTTTAAATTCTATGGAATCATAATTGATGCATATCCTGAAGGATTCTTAAAATGAAATCTTGTATTTTGTATCAGAATTCAGATCTTTGTATTTTTATTAGTCTGGATCCTGTTTTCTATTTGTGAAGCTGTGTTGTTAAACTACATTTTTATGTGCAGTTAAAAGTGGAAGATATTTTACTCCGAGGGCTTAAATGGAGCAAGTTGCTGGATCCTCACAAAAAAGGCCAATGGTGGTTGTCTGGTGAGATAGTTGCCTCAACAGATAATGTAGAAGAGGTTGCCAGCATGATTGATAAAGAGGTCCTTGAAGCCGAAAAATTCATGCAGCTTGCTGCAGCACAGAGGATGAATACAGTTGCTAGGAGGGCCATCTTTTCTGTGATAATGAGTGCTGAGGACTATATAGATGCTTTTGAGAAGCTCCTTAGGTTGGATTTACCTGGGAAGCAGGTGAACAGTTCTTGATCTCTTTTTTACGCCCACTTTTTTTTTTTCCGCCACTTCCAATCTTCTAATGCATAAAATTGCAGGATAGAGAGATCATGCGAGTCCTTGTAGATTGCTGTTTGCAAGAAAAAGTTTTCAACAAGTACTACACTACTCTGGCCTCAAAATTGTGCAGCCATGACAAGAATCACAGGTTCACTTTACAGGTACTACTTCCACCCCTTTGTGAATAAGTAGGATGGTACCAAGTCACGGTTCCATGGACAGAAAATGTGGGTTAAGGTGAGTTGGTGATGTTTTAGCCTTTGTCCTACTAAGGCTAATTGTTGACTAGTCAAATAACTAGGTGTTGACCAGGCAATTAAAGTTATATTTATAAATTCATGTTAGGGTATAATATAAAAGTTAACTGCTAATATCAAGTAAAAAAAATATGTGCTTTTGATCTCTGACTGATAATTGTTTATCTGAAACAGAGTATATATGGTTGAAAACTAAGCAAAAGAATCAAGTGGGGCATGATAGCTGACCACAATTGGTTCAGCATTCTTCACCTCTAAAATCTCTGGGAGTTGTGCCTAAACTTGGGATGAATTCATTCTTTAGTTCTGACATTCAAACAATTGACTACTCCAAGAGTATGACATTGAATGGGCTGGGTATGAATATCCAGTCACTTAAAATAAGGGACTGGATATATGTGGTCCATGTTAACTGTGAATTTTATTCCATTGAAAAAGCTGCACCTTTTACCATGACTCACGTTCTGTCTCCTGTTCCCTTTATCCTATGCAGTATTGCCTATGGGATCACTTCAAAGAACTTGAGTCTACAGAGCTAATCAGGTCAATGAATCTTGCAAGATTTGTTGCGGAGATGCTTGCTTCCTTTTCCCTCTCCCTTTCAGTTTTGAAGGCTGTCGAACTAAGCAACCCCAATCTGCTAACTCCAAAAAGGATAATGCATTTCCGGATGCTCTTTGAGGCTATTTTTGAGTACTCAGATGCTATGGTTTGGAACATCTTCACACGGGTCGCTTTAACCCCAGAACTTGATTCTCTTAGAAATGATATCGAATTCTTTATCAAGCAGTACATGGTGAATACCAACAAAACTCTCTCTACCAAGTTCAAGATTGCAAGAAAAGCCCTCAATAATGTCCACGGAGTCCTCATGTAAGTTTTGGCCCTTTTGGGTAAGTGGTCTCTTGGTTCCTATTAATCATGATGTATGCTTTCTTCTCAATGCCAAGTCATGGGATCTTGAACAAGTTTGGGTGGCAAGAAAGTGATAAGCTTGGGTTATTGTCCTCATTAAGTTGAGTGTAAATTAAAAGTAAAAACATGTAGGATTGGGAAAAGGACAAAAAAATGACATCTGTAGATGGTGATCAAATTTTGATCATGTTATTTGTCAATTTATTGTAGTCGGTTATCATAATCTGCTCATGAAATTTTTGCCATAATGAAATTTTAATGTTATCAAAGAGGTAGATTGAAATGAGTGTCTGGTTTTACCAAAAAAAGAAAAAGGAGGTAGGAATATATCTGTCAGAAGAACAAGATTTTCTGTTTTTCATCGTCATAATGGATGGCTTTGGAGGAGATGGAATCAAGTCATGGGTAACTTTTGCTGATGGTTTACACATTAATCCATCTTTTTGGTGGCAATTTTAGTATTACCTACAAAATTCATCCATGTCCACGAGCACTGAAATGAACATATTGTTTGTTCACAGAACCTTTCTTGGGGCGGAGTTTCATCAGACCTGCATATGATTCCCTTAAAATCACACCTAAGATTGTTGTCATGCGACAGCTCAGTTGGGTCCTAGATTTGGTGAAATATTGTCCATTCCATAAGCTACACGATATGGAACTTCTATACCAATTTGAGAGATTCAGGTTATTTTCAAATGGTTTTTAACAAAAACCACCATTGAAAACCCAACGATTGATCCAATCGAGCAAACCTAATAAGTGGCCAATCAAATTGGGTCGTCACTGTAATGGTTAACTTGCCAGACCACCAACTCATGTAGCTAAAAATATGGATCAGATGGGAATGAAAATGACAATGGACATGATGAATATTCTGCTTTCCTTTATTAATTGCTATTTTGTTGATACTACAATATTTTTTGGTACTTAGGTTGATGCTAGCTACTGTCTACTAATACCAAATTTTACCTCATTTATTGGAGGTGTGGCCTCTTAGAAACCTCCATAAGAGCCGTAAGTTTTTATGGTTTTCTCATTTATTTTTAAAAAGGGTGTCCCAGTGTACGAGGTTCCCACTATTACAGGGTCTGGGGAGGGTTTTCTCACTTATTTCTACTGCATTTTTTTTGTTATTTTAATCATAAGATAATGAATTCTATTGATATACAATTTTGTGAGAGGTTCTCTGGTTTGATGACTGGGACAGGAGGGAGCCAATTATGGAACTTCATATATATGGGGTGGGATTTGTGTGTTTTTGAATGTAGTTGACTCAGATCACAGAGTCCTTTAGATGATTGGCAGACCAGAAAACTTTTGCCATAGAAATTTTAGTGGCTTAATCATACTTCTTCACTATGTATGGGTTTTTTTAGTATTTTTTTTCCCAATAGTCCCTATTCTGAAGTAGAAGTGGTCCTCTCAAAGCATTATTTGAAACGTAGTGATGTTTAAGATTGACTACAAAATAATTATAGATGATTGGATAATAATGAGGACATGAGCAAATTTGAGCAACAATAGATTACTCTGTGCAGATTAGCCGACAGAGAAAGTATCAATTTTGTTTTCCATGAGTGACAATAGTCTTTTTAGGTTATGTTTTCACGTTTACACTAATGATTGAATTTTAGCTAGAACAAGTGCCTAGAGCTTCCTGCTTCTTAAGGTTTAAGAGTGCTGTTGGTAAGCTTTTCTCAAGTAAAGTTCTATTCATAAACAAAATCTTGGGAAGATGTTTGATAGGAAGAATAAAACTTAACATTGAATGGGTCTCACTTGATGGTTAATCCATGAAAAATTGAAGGAAGAGAAGTGAAATTTTTAAACTTAAAAAAAAAAAATCTATACAATCTAATTTTTTTTTTAATCATATTTGGATTTACTTACATGATCACGTGATAGCATTTGCTATAATGATTACAAAAGTTTCATTTAAAGTTTACAAATTTCACTTCCCTTTCCCTTTAAGTCTTCTTGCAACAAATTAGAGCTGTGATGATTCATGAGCTGGAAAATAGTGGGTGGCTGGTGAATCGCCGTGGTGATTAATGAAGATGTTGTCATGGATTTTTACCACCCCAATTTGGTATTTAATACCTCTTCTTATTTGATTCTTATTGTTTAAGATTGCTGCTTCTTTAGTTTATACTTTGAGTTTAAATTTTAAGTTTCTTATTTGTTGGTTTAATTTTTAAATTAATCAACATTTAAAAACTATGGATGGAAATTTTTATATTGATTAGGCCTTTTATATTTAAACTTAAATTTCAAACTCCCAATTTCAGCATTAATTAAGCCCCAACTATATACTATTATGCTATGCTTTCCACCCATACTAGTGTCAAGTGTGAATCTACGATCTAATGAATAATTTTCATTATCTACCAAAAAAAAAACCCCATGATTCTTCGTTGGATTTTACCTCTCACCTGCTTCCTGAAGAATAAAAAAATAAACACCGTAGATCATGCAGGTTGTGCGGTTGCTTTTAGAGAAAATATTTATTTCATAACAATTATAATGGTTCGATTCTGGTTCAAAAATTAAAACCGTTTAATTAAATGGTTCACTAGGGTTTTGAATTTATTAATTGACTAAACCTTTTAATTGATATTGAGAAATCCTTTATAATTTTATATTGAGGTGATGAATGAATATGTTATATACTTACCCCTCTTTCCTTTTATATTTGGGTTAATACTATCTTATTTTTTGGTAAAATGGTTAATTACTCTCACTTCCTCATGCATGGTCTATATTTACTCAATGTCTCCTACCACAAACTTCAATTCAGATTCTTCGAGAAAAGCAATTTCCACGTCTCTTTCTCCCTTAATAAAAATCCCTAAAATAACCCAGATCCTCTCTCTCTCTTGCCTTCCCTCTTCTCTCACAACCCTTGTATCTTCCTCAACCCTCTACCACTGCACGACCCATCTTCGATCCAACCACTCTGATATTGATTACTTGAATCATGGTGTAGCCCATGCCCCTCTTCACATACCAAGTTTTCAGCCCTAGTTTTGTAGACCATATGATGCATTAAGGATTCATAGTTTCATAAATAGTTATTATACATAAATTTGATTTTTACTAGTAACAATCCAAACCGAACCTTACTTATTTGATGCTTGCAATTGCCAGACTTGGATTCTCTCTTGTCACCTAGCCACGTCAGTCATCCATCGGACAGATTGGGATGCTCGGCACATATGCTGATGCATCCCAACCCATCCGATAGACGATTGGTAGACTGGACGACATAAGAGAATCTTTCTCTGCAATTGACACATTAGGCTCTCTTTGGTGGGTGAATCGGGTCTCGATCATCCATGCATCGGATAATTAACACATATCACAAATGAAAATTCAAAAAAAATTCAAAAAAAAGAAAAAAAAGGCAGTGAATCAGATCGAATCGGCCAATTCTTAATGCAATTTTCTTATTATAATTTACCATTAACAAGAACGTATCAAATTTCCAAATCATAAGACAACAACATTAAATGACCTATACTAGTAAAAATGATATTTAAGAAACTAAGAGGGGAAAAAAAAATCAAGCAAAGACACAAACTAACCCTAAAAATAACATAATTCCATTCAATTTCCCAGAAACCTGCCTTAGAAACATAACTAAGGAAACAGATCCTGATTCCTGCTTAACATCATCACCTTCTTCCTGTTTGGGATCATTAAAATTTGAAGGAACTACTGTATCCGGTGCTGCATCATCAGCATTGTTATCAGAGCTTGCAGGACCTGGTGAATCCATTGATGGATTCTTGAGACTTGGTGGCAATCCTTGTCCATGAGTCACATTAATCTTGAAATGTTGACCATGTTTACATTGCTCACCATCATAATCACTGGAAAAGAAGTATGTCATTCCTTCTTTAACAAGGGGAACTGCTACTGACACTGATCTAGGGTCAGTTGCATTTGGATCTGCAGATGACCATTCTGTAGTATCATCTATTTCTGCATCTTCATAATCACATTGCTTGTATGTTGTGATATTATATGTTTGGACTACAGAGTGATTGGTATCAGAATTGAAAACTGCATCACAGTAAAGAAGAATGTAAGGTTTCAGATGGATAAACACATAGAAACTGTAAATTTGTGCTTAGAAGTAAGAAACACAGAGACTGAAAAATGAAATCTTGCAAGTAAATCACAACTAGAAATCATCTTCTCAAAAGGGATAACCCAACAAGAACTCAGAGAATACAAGTTGAGATTTTTTCCTGCTATTTTTTCTTTGGGTGATTTTGAAAGACTGTAAATCTAGTTATATAGAGTGATTTGAGAATTTCTTCAAACCCCATGAACCTCTCACAGCTTTCACTGTTTCTGATTTATATTTTCCCCAAAAAGAAGAAACATTAGAGGTGAGTTGCAGTGACATAGATGGTAAGAGAATAATAGAAAAAAGCAAAAACCCATTAAAAGCAGAGATAAAAGAAGAGAATTGTAACCAGAAATAGGAAGAGATCTATATTTCTAAGTAAGCAATTGTAGTGTTTTGGTTAAGTGGGCTTACTGAGGAAATCTCCCAAACCGAAGTTCTTCCCAACAACCCATTTCTGGTAATCCACGTTGGGTTGTAGAAGTTTGTCATACCATCCCAAAGTATCACCAACTGTATAATTCTTGTAAGCTTCAACAGAAACTGAAAAAAAGAAGAGGATACAGAAGAGGGAGAAGAATGTGATCCTTGAAGTGTACATCTTTCTCTCTTCCATCTCTTTTTCTGGTCAGAGATATTAAGAGGTTGAGATTGAGCCTTTTGAAGCATAAAGAGATTGAAGTGAAGATGCTGCCAACTTCTCTTCAACATACCCTTACTTTCCATCAGTATTACAGAACTGGTTTCGTTTCCATGATTTACTGGTTTTCAGGTATTGGATTTTATTTTATTTTTTAGGTATTCAAATCTTTGGCCTGATTAGTCTTGTGGGCTCATACTGATTTTGTGAAACACTGATTGATCAATGAACCAATCATTAAGAACAGGGTCACATTTAATTTTTTTAAATAATGTTATATTTCTTTGTATTTAGCGGTTCTTGGTTTATAATATATGAGATGATTACAATTTACTGAATTTAGAAACTCAATGGCCTTAGTGGCATTTTTGTAGATCTCAGCAAAATTCAGGTTATTTATCTTTCTTACTTTATAAAGTGAAGGAGTAGATAGACTGCTAAGGAAAGCTACGACGGTGGCGCTTCCGAAACACAACATTAACATGTGATAATAGCTGGATGATTGATTGTTTTTGGGACCTGGTTTATTTTATTTTTATTTTTTTGGAGGTGGCAAACGACACCTAAACTATTCAGCATTAAAATAAATGATTTAGCATATTTTTAAAACCGGATCAAGCACAACCCAAATGGGTTTTGTCTAATTTCTTGGTTCAACCATTGGAAAATGGTAATTTTTTTTCCACGGTGAACTAAGGGTGTTAAATGGTGCGGTTATATTTCAATCGGTGTGTAATGAGTAAAATTAAAATCGAACCATTTATTAAATAATTTCAAAATACTTACCAAAATCGATTATTAGTCCGTTTTGATTTTTTGGCTTTTTGATGGTTTCATTGCCTGGAGGGAGAGGAAGAGAATTAAGAACAATGGAGAGGGAATACCAAGGAAAATATTAAAATAATTTTAATTATAAATGAAAATGGATTTACAATTTAGAATTAAGCTATGTTAAAAGCATTCAATTAAAATTTATTTATACAAATATACATATTTAGCACTAAGAGATTAAAGTAAATGTTTAATCGATTTTAGTGGTTCTAAATAGTCGGTTTAATTCTTGAAAACAGAATCAAATCACAGTTCAATAATTGATTTTATAATTTCTATTTAAACGGTTCAATTCAATTTCAATATACGATTTGGTTTCATTTTTAACACCTAACAAAGAGGTTCTTAACTTCTTATAGGAAAGTAGGAAACAGGAATTTGATGTGGGGGAGTAGGACTCCGGCTCCAGTTCAATCAGGTTGGACCATTTGGTTTTAGTTCTTTTCTGGTTTGATTCAAATTAACTCGGCTGAACCATATATTCTATATTATAGGCTTCAACAACTAAAAGTAGCCTTGTTCCAAGAATCCTTTTTCTGTCTTGTCTCGTTATTGCCCAATCGGAGACAACTTTCTGCAAACATATAGGCGTCGTTGGAGTGGGAACTTGGAAAAGGATCATTGGTGATTGCTAATTTGGGCTGGGCCCACATCAATGGGATTATTATTTTGGAAAGGTAGGTATCCCTAAAGATCTGAAGTGTTGTGAGGTGGTAATATGGCGAACGTGTATACATCTTAACCGTCTGATAAACTGATCGATGTCAGTTTGACATAAGTTTTCCACGTGGTAGAATTAGGTGATTGGACAATACCCTTTACATGGGCTCCAAATCGTCTCCTTAGGGGGTGTCGGGAGGAGACTCGGCTCCCACCAATTGATGCTCGACACGTAGGTGATGGCTAGATTCAAGCCTTTCATCCGAGTTGGTGCATAAGCCGAAACCCCCTGTCAGCTCACCTTACCAACTTGGATGGAGGGCTCGGATCTAACTAACGCCCACATGTCCGGCATCAACTGGTGGGAGCTGAGTCTCCTCCCGAACCCCTGAGAAGAGACAATTTGAATTCCCTTATACGGTCTATTGATTATGAAACCGTTGCCTTATTTCTTTCATTTTCTAACCAAACTAGTTGTTTTTCACATGGCAAAAATAGTTGTTTGAGTTCGAATTGTTTTTATTTTTTAGGTGACTTATATTTTTTCATAAGGATGTGTTATTTTTTCAAATATCATAAATATATTTATTTTGTGGCATGGGTAGATGACAATGTCTATTTCCACTGCTGGAAAGAGAGAACATGGTCTAGATTAGTCACGTGTCAAATTTCATGATCGAATTCAAATAATATCTCATTTGTATATATCCCATGTATATCGAAGCATGTATACCACTAATCTAAAACATTATTATGCATCTCTCAACAAGAATAGACGAATTACGTTACAAAGACCACAAAAATGAATGACTAGATTAATCTTCTGATTTTTTAAAACATTATATTTCTTTATTACATGCATGGTTCAAGTTTTCGGTATAAGATTGATTGGATAAGTAGATTCATATCGATTTTGGACCTGACAAATCCCCGATCCGATCTCTAATTCCCGATTCAATCTGTTTTAATATTGTTATATGGTATGTATGAACCACAATACCACAAGTCAGTTTTTGATTAGATATTCCATATATCAATTTGATCGGTTTTGGGCATAGTTCAGACTTTTAACCGAAATATTTCGTTTTTTTTTATTTTGCATTGCCGAAATGATACGAGGTGTCGGTAAGAAAAGGACCAAAATTCAGTCCGATTTTTTAGTTCCTGCCGAAATATGGTTGAAATTGGTTCGAACCGAAATCGAACCAGTCGAACCAAAGTCGAAAATTAGTGTTATTTAAGAGGTTTTTTCGACGACTCCTTTCCGACCGAGAGGGCAGTGGGGCGCCTGAAATAGGTGAGTTTCTCATCTTTAAACCTTCATTCTTCCCCTCATTCCTCTTTTTTTTTTTTTTTTTTTTTTTTAATTTTTTTTTAATTTTTTATTTCAATCCATTCTAAGGAGCATTCAATCCATTACAGTCTTTACAGCATCTCTGTGAAGACTTCAAGCTTCAAGGTTAGTCATTAGTGTAAGGTTTTTTTTGGTAATCTTTTGATTCTTCGCAATTTTTATGCAATCTTCTTCTTATTCTTCCCCATTCCGCGAACCCTTTTATGCACTCCAATGACTCTTTTTCTTCCCTAAACCGTAAACCCTTATTTTTTTTCAAATATTATAATGGGTTTTTTTTGTTTGTTTGTTTTTTTGTTTATTATTCGTTGATGCAGTCTTACAGTCACTGTTATCTGAAGAGTTGTTGTGCACTAATTCTTAGTTCTTACTGGAGAACCAACAGTTTCTACTATCTCAAATTTTGACAGTCGTAAAACTATTTTATCCTTAAATTCTTTGCAGCAATACTCCTTTTCCATTGTAATTTCAATGTACTATGTGAAATATGAGTTTTCATTGGAACCCAATCAGCAATACTGCTCATTCGAAAATTTTCTCCTGTAGACTATGTTTACTTTTTTTATTTAAGTGGTAATACTTTCTTTCATCTTCTCTGGGGTATTGAATCAATCAAATTCATGTTCTATTAATGTAATACTTTCATGTTCTGCGGTTTGACAAATTCAATAGAACATGAATTTGATCTTTCTGGGGTATTGAGTATTCATGTTCAAATAAGCCTCTGTTTGCTGATAAACCTCTGGGGTATTGAGTATTCATGCCCAGCTTGTTGGTAAACATGAATAAACCTCTGTTTGTTGATCGAGATGTAATAGAACATGAATTTGAGATTAATACTTTCTATTACATACTTTCAGTTTGTTGGTAAACATGAATTTTTTTTTTTTTTTTAAGTTGTAATACTTTCTTTCATTTTAAGGGATTAATATGTTACCTTTTTAGTTCATCATTTGACAAACTCAATGGCCATGATTTTAGCACATGCTTATTCTGCTTTCCTTTTTGGCTAATCCCTCTTTGGAATGTGTTTAAAGACACTGGTTAACAATATTTTGGAACCATCAGATTGATTAATATATGATCAATCCAATATTAATGAGATATAGACATACCATTTCCAAATTATGTTTTCTTATGTTCAGTTTGAGATGATTATAGTGAAGTTTTGGCTTATGGTTTTAGATAATAATCAGTCTGTTAATGAATTTGATTGAATTATTGGGATTAGTTATTTTAATTTACTATCCATTTCAATGATTGCGTACGTTACCATGTTATAGTGTTGACATAGAATTACCATTTATGATGTTGTTTTTCTGCAAATGATTCTGTAGATATGTTACAGACTTAAAAATTGCATTCCAAAAAAAAAATTGAATTCAAAAAGCATGTTTTTTTGGCCACCGAAACCACATCCGAAACCATTTTTTTTTAACCATGTTTCGCCGAAATCTCGGCCGAAACCACCGAAATTTCGGTTTCTGGCCTGGCCAAAACCAGGTACGAAACCGAAATTACAGTCATTGGTTTTGGGCATTGCCGATACTGTGTCTATTACCTAGATTTAGAACCTTGCTTACACGGATAAGTAATGCAAGATTTTTTATTTTTATTTTTTTGGTGATGGCCCAAGAAGAATCATTTCTATCCATGCTTTAAGTTGGGTACATCTTTCCAAATAGAAAAAGAAAAAAGAGAAGCGCAATGACGAGCGCCAAGTCACGAGTCCTAAACCCTTGCTGAGGCTTGTGGGCTAGTTTTTCTCCTCATCTTCACTTGCGAAGTGCTTCCCTCCAAAGTAAGAATAGATTGCATTGGCTGAGGCTCCAAAGCACTGTAAGTTCTATATTGTCACGGAAATTACATATACGATCTTGGCTGGGTTTAGCAAAAGATTGGAGTCTGCATATTCCCTTTTTTTTTTCAGACTTATTTACTTCTGTGGTTGCTTCCTCGATAGTTAATCACGTTGTCGTTCCTCCTACTGCAGCAAAACCTCTGAATTTTATTTATCTGAACTAAGTAACAAATGCTAACTGGATTCCTTTTGATTGGAAGTGGGTTCTTTCATTTGTTGTGTGTTAATTGGATAGAGTTTACCCAATCCCATCATTTGACAAGTTATGATCTTGAATTTTATATCTAGTTGACTCTTCTTAATCCTTTGACTCATAACAGTAATTTCTTAGGTCAACTAGTATACATTGCTTCAGAGTAAGGTAGATTTCTTTTGTTCAAGTCCTTTGTGTTTAAGTTCACGAAGCTGATAAGCAGCATTTCCATCTCCGTGGCGTTCCGAAGTGTGAAGTGGGAGAGATTCAGATTTCTCCAAGGGATTTTGAATAAAACGACTTTTTTTTTTCTTTTTTCTTTTTCATATTGAATAAGGAATAAGAATGAGAGGTGTTAAGCTTTATATCATCCTGTCGTCGAGCTATTTTTCCATAGGACCTTCCGAATTCCTTGCTTCATCCAAATGTGCAAAAAATCCTAGCCGCACTTAAAAGTCGAGTACTCTACCGTCGGGTTAGCAACCTGAAGAATTATGGTGGTTAGTGTGAGCGTCTGGTATATGGAGATATTTATACTTCTTTTCACATCCGTCGAGCTGATCTACGAGCGCCGTTGCGCTAACGCGCACGCTGTAGTTTTTCAGCTTGGTTCTGGCGCGCGCCTGACTCTCCATTGGGTTGTTCAATTGAAGCTAATGCTATGCCCTTGTTCAAGAGAAAGCGAGGACTTTCTTTTAGCTACCGGCCCAAACAAAAGAGATTAGCCTCCTGATTGATCGATTGATTAGAACGAAGGGTTGGTGTGGCCGGTACAAGGGGGGGTTGAAGGGAAATATGAAATTTAGACTTATCATGTGACAAGCCAAGATTGCTTTTTTTTTTTTTGGGGGGGTGAAGGTGGGTGGAGAATCCTAAATTAATGCCATAATAAAAAAACAAATTGTCAACTTAAGAAATACTTACAGTAATCTGTGATGTTACTTGGTCAATTTCTGATGTAGTGTGGGTCTCCTCGTTCCCACAGCATTATGATTCACGACACTGCATTTGCTCAATATTTAGTGGCATGCTATAGAGTTCGAATAAGAGGTACTATGGGATTCTTAGAGATCTAGGGTATTATTCTTGTATGATGGAATTAAGTTTGATTAGATGTGTAACAGTGGCATGAGATCACAATTTTCTTTTTCAATTCAATTATTAATGTTTTTCCCTTTTTGCAATCTTTTGTTGGGAGCTTGTATCTATGTATTTATAATATATTCCTACTCCCTCTGTAGGCTTATCTCATTTAATATTCTGATTGTTGTGTGAATCAGGCATTGATATTGATAATGAGAATGTTGTATGCTTCATTAAAGGGTTTTTTTTTTTTTTTGGTGGATAATTAATGCTTCATATGTATTGAATTCTATGGGAAGATCGTTAGCTCAATTTGGAGTACAACCTTCACATGTAGAGTTGGCATATGGTATAGGCATACTTGGCTCTTGCCCACTTTGAATCTTTTTTGCTATGACTGAGGTAGTATTATTTCACCAGTATACCTGAGTTGCTGATTATTGTTTGGTATTATTTCAACTTGGAAACGGGCTAAGATCTCTTCATTATTTTGGGTGGCTAAGATGGGACTGACATCCCTTTTTTGATGCACTATGACAGACACTATATATATATATATATATATATATATATATATATTACAAAAGATAAAATAGATAAACTAGAAACCAGAAAGACATAAGAGAGAGAGAGAGAGAGAGAGAGAGAGAGAGAGAGAGAGAGAGAGAGAGCAGAATTGAGAGTTAGTTAATCTCTCCCTCCCTACAATATTATATTTATAGAAGTGGAAATAAAAGACTTTAAAGAGATAGGATTGCCACATGTCAGCAGTCCTAGTTACATATGAATACTAGAAAGTAAAAATAGATAGTAAACTAAACTAGGACTCTACTAGGAGTCTAACAAGAAACTAGACTAGGGATAATACCAAACTAACTAAGTCCATATGGTTTAACTAACTGCTTTGGCTTAATTATCGCTAGCAGTCCCTCTCAAGTTGGAGTATACAAATCACCCATGTCCAGCTTGGTAGTATATTCAGTAAGCTCAAGTTTTCTACCAACCCTCGTCCTAGTCTTGAGATCCTGTGTGTGCTAAAGTAGTTGTGGAAGATGATCCGACTTTCTCAAGTTGCTGGACATGTTAGAGTAACTGTTCAATCTCACGAGACATAGACCTTGACGGAGGTGCGGAGGAGGCAGAAGTAGGTTCAGGTGTAGGAGTAGGTACTTCATTAGATGTAGGTGACGGATTTGGCTAAAGTTTTAGTCCACTCAGTTTGTCCATGTTTGGCCCAACAAGTATCAACAATTTGATTTGTCTTACACAATAGATACAATATCGTGACAACTTGTTGGTAGAGGAGCTACCATTACCACGGCTAGGAGGATCATGGCTAGCGCTGCGACCTCTTTCAGAGGAGGACCTTCGACCGTAGTCAACATTAAGAGTAGAACTATCTTTGTACGTAGTAGAAGTGTCACTTTTAGAAGTATTAACCATCCTTTGAAGACAAGAAAACGTCTCTGAAAGAGTAGGAGCTTTTTCTCCGGTTAGGATTTGCCTTTAACAAATTGGTAGTCAGGATATAGGCAGGCCATGAACATAAAACTCACTTCGTTGAGCCTTTAGTTCTTAAAGGTTAGCAGTCAAAGGTTGATGGACCTAAAATTCCTCAATGAGGCCTTTATAACTATTGTAGCATTCGTTAAGGGATTTGTCACCCTGGAGAAAGTGAACATCTACTCATACAAGTCATATATATATATATATATATTATTTTTTTTATTTTTTATTTTTTTGAGCTTAGTTCTCGTAAATCTTCCCACACATCCTTGGCAATGCTATGGAACATAACATTGGACGCAATTGTGGGATCAATACTGTTCCACAACCAGATTTGGAGTGTGGAGGATTCCGCATCCATTCATCATAGGCTTTAACGGCATCGGTTATTTTAGAATCACTAGACGGAGGATCTTCAGTAAGGTGTTGTAGCTTACCTTTAGAGTGGATATAGGCTTTGACTGCTTGAGTCCATAATAGATAGTTAAAACACCATTTAATTTAATGATGGTAATCTGAATCAGAGTATGGGTATGGGTACCATCTGGTGAAGATTTGGAATCAGCTATTGACTAATGATAAGAAGAGACAGCTGCAATAGCAATAGTAGAAGCAGTAGCAGTAACAGTAGTAGCAGTAATAGTAGTAGCAATAGCAGTAGTAGCAATAACATAGTAGCAATAGTAGCAGTAGCAGTAGCAGTAGTAGGAGTAGTAGCAGTAGCAACAGTAATAGCAGTAGGAGTAGCAGTAATAGCTGTAGACCGGATTCGACCAGATCAGATCTGATATGTTCAGATCAATGTTGACAGTAGGAGTAACTTGCGACAGTAAGGGAAGACCCCAGGTCTGGGCACCGGAAGCCCCCAAAATCCCAGTGAACACTCATCTCTTGTTGGCAAACACACCACTGACAACGATGCCGATTGAAAACTAGTTATTTGAGATTCACTACACATATATCCGATTCAGGTTTTATTTATTTATGTGGTTTGTTACCAACCTACTGAACCTTGTGCAGCAGATCGGGAAGGAAAGTTGAAGAAACTGTCTGCCGGCCAAGAGAGGAACAACAGTGGCTTTGACTAGGCTAAAACAGAATGATATATATATATATATATATATATATATATATATATATATATATATATATATATATATAAGCTGTTATTCTCTTCTGGTCACTGTTCATCAATAATTTGTTCCAACTCTCCTTGGGGTCTACCTATCACAAAATAAGGTTGTATGGCTGTTTAGAACTGTTGAAGAGTGTTGTAGATTGGACCTATGTACCATGGGTTACTTAGTTTTATGTATTAAGTGTGGTGATATTAGGTATGGTTATGTTTAGTAGATAGGTGTTTTATTTACTTTAGTTTCCTTTATATTTAAGGTCGGCTACATAGTGTAGCAGCCTAGCTTTCTAATATTTCCTTAGTTAAGTGAGGGGTGTTTATGTAATTACATTATTATGGATTAATATAAAGCAATGTCGTGGGAGAGAGATCTAAATACAATCGATCTGTCCTCTTTCCCTTTTGTTTCTTTCTCTCTTCTTTTTTTCTTTCTCTTGCATTTTACTTCTGTCATAATTTACAAGAACCATACTTTGCTTCTTAAATATTGTGGAAAAATATAATAGACCTGAACCAATCATCCTCTATAGATTCATCATTCATCTTTGTAAACGGCCCACCAAGTCGTTGGTCCAGTCTATCATCGTTGGACTGCTCCTTGGGTGGGGTAAACACAAAAACTAGAGAAATGGACATCACCAACTACAATAGGCAGCTCAGCAGCCATTTAGACTGGCAAGCATTTTACTTGCTGTAGCCCTCCGAGTTTTCATAATACCCCTTCTGTAGGTATTCTCTAAATGAATGAACCATTGAACTGCTTGAATGGTATAATAATTGACTGCAGTAAAACTACTGTTATTGCTAACAGTGCATAAATTGTACTAAAACTGAAATTGAAAAGGAAGAAATGAAAGAAATTCATTTTCATTGCCTTCAGCCATGTGTTTTGCTCTCTCAAGCATTAGATCATTTTGCTCTCATACAACTTTCTTCTAAAATCGGATTTGATGCAAGGAACACCAGGAGACTGCATGCCGTTTGTTTTTTAGTAATGGAATTAACTGCTTTCTCCCTTTAAAAATTTACTTGTAGTCTATACATATCTAGAAAATGAAGAGGCCTATGGTATGGTAGCAAATTGTTAGATTTGAGTCATTTGACCCACTGGAGTCTAGAAGTTTTTGAAAGTTGAACCAGTTTGTCTTTCCTGGATTGCGCTTCTTTATTCAAGATGTTCGGCACATCCATTTTTGGCTAACTCTGACATCAAATTGTAAATGCCATAACCTTGCTCTAACAGTTTGATTTTGTTTTTGTATTTGAATCACATATATTTCATCCATATCTATTAAAAGAGCACATCTTAATCCATACATGGCCTCCATGTAAATCATTTCCAGTACGGCCAAGTTTGCTTTGGCTGTGTTTGGCAGACATCACGATATATTGTCTTTGTTCCTTCGAAGTCATAAATACTAGATACTAAAAAGTGCTTTTTGTGCTAGACTTTGAATATTTATCATAGACCCAACATCATTGATCAGAGCTTAAAAGTAACTGATTTTTTGAGCCAAGTAGAATGTTCCGATGGTTAGATTTAAAAAGTTTATGAAACACATGCTGGAAACTTGTTTGCTACCTGCTTTCTTATTAGATATCTGAATTTTGAGAACTCATAGGAGGTTGAAGTAGTGTTGACTGATACTCATGTTGTAGCAGATGCCAGGGATAAACGTGACATGAAGTTTTTATTCTGAATCTCTGTTCTGTTATTATTGCTTTGGAAGCCCATATGCCTACGAGTCTGAAAAAAGAATGAATTCAGTACTTAATTTATTATACATCATGTTACCATCATTTCTAATCTTATTCTTGAATGATCTACAGATCCTTCACTATATATGATGGAGCAATTTTGTGATACTGTTCCTTTGGGGCCCCAAGTTAAGGCTACGCTATGCCTTGGCTCAGAAACATATTATGTGAATGCAACCAAAGGCATCCTCTCTGAACAGTTGGTTTCAATGAAGGCGGAGAGCATGAGCATACTGAAGGACTTCATTACCAAGCACAATGTTCCCAATGATGTCCCTGATGAAGTTGTGGAGGGCTCTTCTGAAGAAGATGATGAAGAGATCGAGATCCCTCCTAAGAAGTCTAAGAAGCAAAAATGACACCCTTCCTTTTTCCCCAACACTCAAGAACTTGTATGGCCTTGTTGGTTGGTTAGGGAGTCGAATTGTCGGAAAAAAAAAAAAAAAAAAAAAGAATTCGAACACGGAGCAACTTGTTTGTATAACAATTCAAATTTTAGTCCTCAAAAAGGTTTTTGTTTCACATTCGTGTAATAACTTCATTTTTCATTTTTCATTTTTATTAGTAAACCAACTCTACAGAGTAAGGACTAAGGACAGTAGATGGGGAGGAACTACAGCCCTCTAAAGGTAAGGTTCGGACTTCAGCATCAGTTTTTGATAAAACCATGACCAAACCTACCAATACTAACCAATTTGAACCTGAACAACCCTAATAATAGGCAGGGTGTGGTGCAGAACTAACCAGAAAAGAACTGTAGCCATCCATTAGAATTGAGAAGATAAAACTGGTTAATTTCATCTAGTCATGCTTATTATTGCATTCAAAACTCTCCATGTGTGATACACTGGTAAGGCTTCTTTAGCTTCTTGTCTCTCATTTAATCTATGTGCTTATTCTTCATGACAGACTAATTGTATAGACAAGCCGACCCTGTCTATGCAAGTGGCACTAAGGGCTCATTCAGATGATCGGGAAAAGCATCTTCCCTGACAATCCTTTACTGATCTGTTGGTAATGCATTCCTCAGGCACTCTTTGATGCTTTTCCTTGTCAACTCGTTCTGCCTATAATGCTAATACATGGACCCTGCACCTTATTGGAACTGTGCTCCAAGCTCTATTAGTTAAAACTCGTTCTAAACGTGTATCGTATTGTTGTATCATACTTAACCCTTTAATACGCGTATTATCGTATTAATCTTAAAAATACTTTAAAATACTCCATACTCCAAGCCTTACCGTTTAAAACCCGTTTAAAACGTGTATCGTACCGTATTCGTATTTTAATGTATTTTAACCTGTATATTTAATAAATAATGAATCGATTAATCCCATATTGTTTAATATTCTTATGACTTTCTACATGTAACCGATGTGGGATTAAAGGCTGCTACTTCCTCATAATTGTTTATAAATTCATTACTTTATTACTTGTTAGGGTGGGGTGTGGGTTATGGACTTATGGGTCATAACAATTGTATATTGTAAGCTTCTATTGATCTCTCTCTCTCTCTCTCTCTCTCCATATGGATTCATGCTTAGAGTCTTGGACAAACATAAAACATCAATAAACTACTTAACTGAAGATGATAATTCTCACCATTTTATGGTCAAAGACTTCATAAATGTCATTTGTTCCTATTGATTTAGGTATGATTTTTCAATAGATTTACCTGTTTCATTAATATAATTCTTTAATTTATGGGAGTATATTGTCATTTTTTTCACCGTATCGTATTATATATGATCCGTTTAAAACTCGTACCGTACGTTTTTGTTTTTTTCCGTTCTCGAAATGTTTGACCGTTTTTTTGACCATACCATTTTTGTTTTGCTCCGTTTAAAACCCGTTCCGTCCCATTTTGTTTTTTGCCGTTCCCGTTTTAACTAACTATGGCTCCAAGTAGGTTTATGATGCCCAATTTCATTTCATTTGCATGTGCTGATTTCCTTAACAGTCTATGTTCTCTGATCTTGAAGTTTAGGAGACTAATCAAACATGGAACCAAAAATTGAAAAAGGGTTTTGATTGCCATTGGTGGAAAACAAATAAAATTTTCCTCAGAAAAATCTCTCTCAACAATCAACTGTGCATTCTATAATTACATCTCCCAATTAGTTACATTGGATCTTTCTATACATGAGAATTTTAAACCAGAGTTTTAAATGCTTGGTCTGTGATCTGAGTCACTGAATCAATAAATAAATAAATATAAGACATGCATTATCAAGGTTTATTTTCAATAACTAAGTAAACATAATGAATATGAGACATTCATATGGATATGAAAATTTAAAAAATAAAAATAAAATAAAATAAAATCAGAAAAAAATAAAAATAAAGAAGAAGAAGACTCAACAAATTTATACAGAAGAAAAATCTTAGCAATAACAAGTTCAACAACAACAAAGCCTTTTGTTCTGGTTTGTGCCACCACCTTTGATTATTTTTATTTATCTACAACACTTGTCTAAATCAAGAAAAAGTTTTAATTCACTAAGAAAGCCTATTCACCCCCTTTTAGGCTTACCTAACACAAGATTGATAATTGAACTGAAATCTTGCTGATTTGGCTAGATTTACAGAATTTCCGAATCCCAGTTTGTTCATTGAAGCTATACATTCCTTCCATTGAAATCAAGCATTGAGAGTTTGGCATCTCACTCAGTTCTGTTTGCATGGACATAACTGTGACTAGTTAGTAGGCATTGATAAAATCAATAAGAGAATAGCAAATGCTCATGGTAAGAGAAAAGAATGCTGATTATTTGTTGTTGGTAAAACTGGAATTATTCATTAGATCATGACGTGCTCATTGATTGATTGAACAACTCAAACAAATACGGGAAAACTTCATATCGAGCCACAATTGTAACTAAATGACTATGGTTACATTTGATAAATATTTTTGGAATGCATTCCAGGGAAAGAATACATTCTGAGATGCCAAAACAGTATTTGATATGCATTCTTGTTTTTGGATCATGGAATGCATCAGCAAACACAACTCATTATGGAATGTGTTCTTTATCCCATTCTGTGTTTCAAACCCAAAACATACGGAAATGAAGTGCCTCATAATACCAAACACTATTTAATCTGTTAGCATATTCATGGTCCATAATACCAAGTTTGGCCATAGTCCAAATCAAATGGTTTAAAAATTGCTAGAACATGATTGTTTGAATTATATCATTCCAATTAGAATTTAAAAAAAAAAAAAAAGAATTTAAAAAATGCTTCTAATGGTTTGATCTTTAATCAAACTATACCATTACATTTGTTATGTAATGATCATATATTAAACTGTATGATTACGTTTGTCATGATTTAAAATACTAAATGAATAGTCATGATCAAAATCAGAAGATTAAAAAATTCTAAATCCTAAACATTAAATTATATCCTTTTAATTAGAATTATTTCAAATATGCAGGTATTTTCATTATAATGTTATTAATGGGTATTTTCTACGATCACTTCTCAGTGTAATCCATCTTGATTACAGTGTCTTCGCTACAAAATTGATAAACAAAGCATATTGGGTGTTGATTCATCAAATTTTATGATGGATGAAAGGCCGAAACTATAAATCCTTTCTTTTTTATATTTTTTATTTAAAAAAATATTTATTTAATTTTCTGTTACCAGTCTGGTAATTTTACAAGAATATTGGAACTTCAAACTTCGAAGCTCCAATTCAGTTTTTCCTTTTTTCCGGTTAAGAAAGTCCTGAATACAGTAGCGATGGTGGCCATTAAAGTAAGAGAAGATTTGATTTCCAATTTTCCATTAGCAATCGTTCATCCACAGGGGATTCTCATTCTCAGAATCAATTCCAATGCGATCAAAAAGGTTCTTCTCGCTTTAGCATCCAAAGACTCAAATCTCTACCCTTCTTTACCTCCTTGCATCCATGGAACCTCGCAGAACTTCAAGAATGGTCATCGACCCCAAAATCCGCCAAGTCGGCTTTGTAACTCTCGGCACCGCCACCTCAACCGGTGGCGCTCCGCTACCTGACTGTACCAAATCGGGCCCTGCTGCCTCCTCCACAACGCCGGTATCCGACATCTCAACGTCCGGAAAGTCTCTCTCCCCTGTCATGATTCCCCCACCTCGCCACGCCTCAGACGACCTCTCATCTTCTTTGGTTCTTCACACCTCTTCTCGTGCAGTTCCACTTCAAGTTTCCATGTCGCCTCTTCGTTGGCCTTCGATGGGTGATGACATGCCTCTTGGAAGCTACAATCCTTCTGATTCTCTTCTGGGTACCTCTCCTTCTCCTTCTAGTAAGCTTGATGATGGAGATTTCTTTGAAGAGGATGCTTCCACTGGTTGGATTGTTGGGGGAAGCCCTGGAAAGCTCGCTTCGTCTTTTCCCGGTGGTGGGTTTGATTCGACGGCCGTGAAATCGAGTAAGTTTCTGCCTGCCAGTAATCTAACCACTGCTACAGTGGTGAAAATGCCTCCTGGTATGCAAATTTTCTTTTGTGTAATTGCTTTTTTGTTTGTATTGAATTAGAGGAAGAATGAACCCAACTAGGCCAAGTTCAGAATGTACTCTGCTTGTCTTTCCATTAATTAGTGTGTAATTTGAATATATGATGGGTTTGAGGGTACTGATCTGATTGTACAGCAGTGGAAGTTATGATGAGAGGGATTCTTTTTTTCCCGCCACCTTTGTACAATAGAAGGAAATATGTAGGACGGAATTTTAAGTTGTTACTGTAAAATGCTCTTAAGGTGCAGAGTAAATAAACACACTTTAATCTGCACTGGTAACATCTTAGTGGGCACTGTGTTGGTGGTTTACAATCCCCAATAACAAAGGGAAAACCATGCATGACTCCTGGATTATAAGTAGTTGAATGAGGACTGCCTAAGCTCATGTAGTGTTTTGTCCAGTTTGTGTCGTTAAAGTCGAACGTCCATGTGAAATGTTACCTTGTTTTTCAATTAATGAACTTGTTGAGCGATTGTTCACTACAAGTAAGAATAGAATTCCAAAATATCTGAAGTATACTGGTTATCAATGTTCAATTTGCCTGTTGTATGTGGTTTCTCAAAGGAGTCTATCAATTTCCCCTCGTGATAAAGTTACTTTATATTATTAAAGACTTTCTATTCCAGTATTTAACCCTATCCAAGTACTTCATTCTACTGTAAAAAAATTTCTATGTAGGATGTCCTGTATCTGTGTTAGCTGAAGTTTCTGTTTTCTTTACTATGTGATTCACATCAGGAATTCAGTTTTTATAACCTGTATTTTTTTTTTTTTTTTTTTTTTTTTTAAATTTTGGTAGACACATCAGGAGTTGAGTTGTGTCTCATATAGTTCATGTCCTTGTTTACTAGAGTAATAACTGATGTTTGAGAACATCAATTTTGAATATTTGAGGACATCTGTCCGTATGTCCGTAATAAAATATAACCTTGGTAGTCATTTTTTTAAAAATTAAATAGTTGCCTATGATCCTGTTTAGGTGTGGAATTTTTGCCTTTATCTCTCTCTCTATCTCTCTCTCTCTCTCTCTCTCACTCACACACACACACACACACACACATATATACATATGCGCACTTGCATGCACGTATGCACACATACACGCTTATAGAGGCAGACAGATAGGTGAATGATGACTTAAGTGGGAAAAAACTATTGCAGAGAAAAGTGGAGGACCATTGGTAGAAGTACAGAATGAACAGGGCGCAATTTCAACACCTTTGAAAGAGAAAACTTCAAAAGCAGAAAGGCGTGCCCTTCAAGAGGCTCAGCGAGCTGCCAAAGCAGGTGCAAAAGGTCCAGCTTGTTCTTTGTGTTTGTCTTTCTCTTTTCCATTTTAACCCTTTGATGATTACGACTTTTATTATGTGACTGTATAGCTGAGTAGCCAATTATTTGTTGGGAAATTTTACTTTTTGTTCAGTGTATCCCGTTTTCTGTTGTTGACTTAGATTCTATTATATTTTTATTCTCTACACTGGAAATTGGTTAACTTACTTTTACGGTGAGGTTTGCTGAATTTTGTTTATTTATTGATAGATAACAGGAATATTACTAAGAAAGAATAGGAATACGAGAGAAAATACAATAGAAGACTAATAATACAAGTGTACAACAACAAAAACAGCAAGTGATGGCTTGAGCCTAAACACTAAGGAAGAAAACTGTTTAGAGCCACATAGACATTTTGTTTATTGAGCATTGTGGTCAATTTTTATATATTTATTTATTTATTTATTATTATTATTATTATTATTATTATTATTATTATTATTATTATTATTTTTACGTTCCTGTTTTCGATTCTTTATATATCACTATGCAGTTTTCTTTTGCGAAAGGTGCCATTTGATGCAAACTGTGATCTGGCTTATACAGATGGTTCCAGACTTCCAGTCAGATCTCCCATTCTTCCCTACCCAGCCCAATTTACAATCCAAAATATGAGGCCATTCAAGTTTGAAAAGAAAACATCCGGAGCTGTTCACCATGATAGGAAGGACCTGCCTCTCAATATAACTATTCTCTTAGCACTCTTGGAATATAATAAATTCTGGACATAATATAAGAATCTGTAAATAAATATAATTAGGAATGTAAAAATATAAAAGACAACATAAGTAAATTTTACATGCAAGAAACAACATGTTGAGTTTCAGAATAATGATTTGACTTTCTCTTGAGAGATAGAGGTCAGCTTTATTATATAGACAAAAGAATACAAGGGAATAAAAGAAATAAAAGAACAACCGTAGATAGTTATACCCTTGGACATAAACCGGTACAAATATGAACCCAAATATGAACCCATATTACATGCTCCCCCTCAAGTTGGAGCATAAATTCCAACCATGCCCAATTTGAACATAATAGGATGAAAAATCTTGCCAGGAAGGCCCTTGGTAAAAGCATCTCCCCATTGGTCTTCAGATGTGACGAAAGGAATACAAATGAGACGTTGCTCTAACTTATCCTTTATGAAGTGACGATTTATCTCAACGTGCTTTGTTCTATCATTGCTGAACTGGATTATGAGCAATGCTAATGACGGATATGCTATTACAAAAGTGTTCCATAGGGAGCTGAATACGAATACACAAGTCTTGAAGGAGGCCTTTGAGCCAAAGTAGCTCACAAATGCCATGGGCCATGGCCCTAAATTAAACCTCTGCATGGATAGAGCAAGCACGACCTGTTTCTTGCTTCAACAGGTAACCAAATTTCCATCCACTAGAATACAATAGCCAGAACTAGAACATCTATTATCAAAAGAACCAGCCCAATTAGCGTCGGTGTAAGCCTCGATACGTATATGCTCATGAGGAGACGAAAGAATACCGTGACTAGGAGCATACTTCAAATAACGTAGGATCCGATACACAACGTCTAAATGGCTAGAGAAGATGTCATGCATGTACTGACTAACCATGCTAATCGTAAATGGAATATCTGGTCAAGTATGAGAAAGATAAATCAAACGACCAACTAACCTTTGGTAGTCACTTTTATATCAACATGTTCACCATTCTTTTGTGATAGATGGGAATTGGCCTCAAAAGGAGTGTCATTTGGTTTGCACCTAAGCATCCCAGCGTCAGATAACAAGTCAAGAGTATACTTCCGTTGAGAGAGGAAGATACCTTGATCGGATCGAGCAACCTGAATCCATAAAAGATACTGTAGCGGACCTAGGTCTTTAATCTCAAACTCAGTACCCCAAAAAGTTTTTAGTCAAGTGATTTCTGCAATGTCACTCCCTATAACCACGATAACATCGATATACACAATGAGTAGTTAACTCACCAGCCTTCTTTATGAACAAAGTGTGATTAACAATACTTTGTTTGTAACCCATAGATTTCATGGCTCTATGGAAGCATCCGAACCAAGCTTGAGGAGATTGTTTCAGGCCATACAGGGCATGTTTCAATTTGTAGGCCTTATCGGATGTGTGAGGGCTTGAAAAATTAAGAGAGACATCCATGTACACCTCCTCTTCTATCTCCCCATGAAGGAAACATTTTTGACATCTAATTAATGTAATTTCCAGCCGAGGTTGACTGCACGAGAGAGAAGGACTCGAATAGTATTCAACTTGGCTACAAGAGCAAAAGTTTCTTGATAGTCAATGTTGAATGTTTGAGTATAGCCCTTGGTGACTAACCTGGCCTTGATCCGTCAACTGTACCATTAATTTTCTGCTTCAATGTAAGAACCCATTTACAACCTATCGGTTCTTCCTTAGAGGACGAGTGACAAGATCCCATATTTCATTTTTGTTAAGAGCATGCATCAATTCCATCATTGCACACTTCCATTTAGGATTAGCCAAAGCTTCCTAGCAGCGTATAAGAATAGAAATAGAGGGCAAAGAGGAAACAAATGCACGAAAAGAGGGTAATCGAGACTCATAAGAGACAACATTAGAAATAGGATGTTGAGTACATGATCTAACACCCTTGCGGAGAGTAATAGGCAAATCAAGAGTAGGATCAAAATGGGCTCACCAAATGGAGGATGAGGAGCAATATTCAAATCTGGAGGTGACGATTGGATGGTGCGGTGGTAGTGATGTTGTTATTTTGCTGCTGTTTGAACTTAGATCAAATAAACACCTTTAGAGGAGGAACCGAGGTTTGAGGAGCAGGAACAACATGATCCGATCCCTGAACCGAAACCTCCATGTCAGTATTGTCATTTGGAGCATCCGGAGCCATGGGTGTAACAACCGGGACAGCCGTGTCTAGAGGCTCAGGTAGTACCTTAATAGGAGAGCCAAGCACATGTTCATTAGAACCAGACGCCCCCCTGAAGAGGTGCATGAGAAGGAAAAAAAAGCCTTAGTCTCATGGAAAACCACATCCATAGAGACAAACATCCGGCGGGAGGATGGATGGTAACATTTGTACCCATTCTGGGTTGCAGAGTAGTTGAGAAAAATACACTGGAGGCCATCGGGGTCAAGCTTGCCATGTTGTTGGTGGTTATGGGGAAAACACACAAAACAAAAAACCTTCAGAGGAATAACAAATGTCGAAGTGCCAAGGAGTAACTCTATGGGGCAACGGTAGTCAAGAACACATGAGGGTATCCTATTAATGAGATAGGGAGCCGTAATAACAGCCTCACTCCAATTTGTGGTAGGAACATGCTTCTGAAATATCAAGGACCGAGCAACCTCCAGTATATGCTGGTTCTTGCGTTCAGCCATGCCTTTCTAAGCAGGAGTGTTGAAGCAACTGGTTTGATGAATGATACTATGCTTAGCTAGGTAGGACTGAAAAGAGCCATCGATGTAATCTTTCCCATTATTTGTATGAAGGATGGCGACCTTTACATTATACTGGGTTTGAATCATCCGATGAAAGAGCATGAAGCAATGAAACACCTCACTCTTGTGGGGCAGCAAATAAATCCATGTGAGACGAGTGTGACAGTCCATGAATGTTACAAACCATTTATGGCCATTCACAAAGAGTTAGAGACACATCAAGAAGGGCCCTAAACATCAGAATGTATTAAATGAAAAGGAGTTACATTGCATTTTATTAGAAGAAGGATAAACAAAAAGAGTTCACTTTGCAAAAATACAAGCATCACAAAAACTCTTTTGAATTACATAGCTCAAGAAAATGAGGAAAAAGCTTGAGTAAAGTCTTAACAGGTGGATGACCCTGATGGTGATGCCACATACGTAAAGCTGCTAGTGTAACTGTGGAGAAGGAAGAAGCTTGTATTGTCAAGGCCAAAGGCTCGGAGGAAGGTGACTTAAGAACGTACTAACCATCAATCAATTTACCACTGCCAATTGTTCGCTCCATTACCATGTCTTGAAACACACAATGAGACAGAAAAATGTGACTTTCCAATTCAAATCCTGAGTAAGACTACTAATTGAAAGAAGATTAGTAGAAAAATTTGGAACATTTAAGACGGAGGATAGAGAGATGGAGGAAGAACATTTGATGGAACCCTTCCAAGCAATAAAAGAGAGGGAACCATCAGCAACCCAAACTTTATCTTTACTAAAACATGAAAAATACTCTAAAAAGGAATGAGAAGAACTAGTCATATGATCGGTGGTCCCCGAGTCAATGATCCAAGGGTTGGATGCAGTAGAAGCACAGTGACCACCGATGGAAATACCTAAATTGGCAAAGTTGTAGGCAGAGGACCCTGGTAGAGAAGTGGCGACAGACGTAGACGGTGACGCGTTCGACTGAGATAGGAGGCAACAAAGCTGGGCCATCAAATTATCATGGGGAAGAGACGCCCCTAGAGGATTTACATCAACAGTCTCGGTTTGATGATCTTGAGCGGGACCAGTACCACGAGCACGACCACGTCCCTTGCAATTCGTAGGGTGACCATGGAGTTTCCAACAACTTTCCTTAGTGTGACATTCCTTACCACGAAACTCACACTTAATCGGCTCTTTACCCGAACTAGGCGGAGTACGAGGATGGGAAGGGCTGCCAGATACGGGGAACCCGAACCATAAAATAGTGTAGAGTGACCCGGTAGAGCAGGTTGCAACATCACAATCTTCCTGCTGTCCTCAGATTGGACCATAGCTTATGCTTGCTCCAAGGAAGGGAAATAGTCATGACTCAGGGTCACGCATCTGATTGAATTCCATATTGAGGCCGGCCAAAAATACATAGAGAGAAAACTTGTCCTCCAGCTTGGCAAATTTCGTTATTATTTTCCTGGCACAACTTGCAACACTAGCCTCAATGCATGAGTTTGTGTAACATGAAATCTTGAAAGATATCTGTGCGTGCCACTTTTAATCATGACTGTGTTAGCTAGCATTATTGCAAATGGTTTGCTTCTTTCTTATTAAAATTTTTTGATATGATAATAAGTGTCACAGTTATTAATATCTTTGTTTCATTACTTAAAAGTTTGCTGTTATCATGTAGCCGAATTTGAAGTCTACCATGAATGTAATTTTCTGCTTAGAGGCTGAAGTAGCATATTTCAGTCAAAGCATAAGTGGCTTCTGGATTAGCCACATACACTGTTTACTTTTTAATGGCAGCTCCATTGTGCATCTTGTACTGCACTTTTTCTCTGTGAAAAATATCATTTGAATATTCTTAAATGCAGATCAGGTTTCAAAAAGTGTTTTTTTTTAAGAAAGACCATGCAACATATTTTTTCTTGATAATTAATCATAACGGTGTTAACAACTCAACTGAACTCAGTCTTATCCCAACTAAATGTGGTCGACTAATATAACTGTGTTAAGTAGAAATAAAAAGAGGTAGTTCCTTATTTGGTTATCATTTAGTTCTTGATACTTGTGAATGATTGCTTATAGTGCTATGACTTGAAATTTATGAGATCATTAAGTCATATCTTGTCATTTATTCAAAATTACTTCAAGGTTTGATCCTATTACTACTCTGTCTTGCCTATTTTCCCCCATCCTGCATACATACATACATATTATATATATATATATATATATATATAATTTTTTGGGAAAAATACCATTTCCTCCCCTGTGGTTTGTTCAAATTACAAATACCCCCAAACGTTTCAAAGAAGTACGAATACCTGCCCTACAACGAATATTAAATTACAACTAAATGCACCCCTTTAGGTATATTCTGTTAGATGCTGACGGCTTATGACCAATAATTTTCTAATGACCAAACTAATCTTATTACATCTAGCTCCCCTATTGTGAGAATCCCTAAGCAGTCTAGACCAAGTAGTGGCAACTGATTGTCTCATTCAACACAGACTTTGCAACCTTCCCCTGTTTCCGTTTTCAGTCTTGCAGAATGCAGAGAACTGTGCAATTTTTTTTTTTAGCTAACTTAGGGATTTTCTGAACAAATAAGGATAAACAATATAAGCAAGAAAGTGAACAAACCCATCTGTTCATCAGATTTTTCACTTCACTTCAACTTCTTTTCTTGTTCTGCTATTATATTTTTTCTGAACAAATAAGGATAAACAATATAAGCAAGAAAGTGAACAAATCCATCTGTTCATCAGATTTTTCACTTCACTTCAACTTCTCTTCTTGTTCTGCTATTATATTTCCTCCTTTTATCTTCCTTTGGAGGCTTTGAACGACTTTCACTAGAAACCATTTTATCTTCTCAAACCAAAGCCTTGATAATGATGTTTACAGCAGTTTCCCTCTTGAAAGAATCTATTGTTAGCCCCAAACCTAGTGCTTTTTTGGAGAAAATATTGAATCTCAGTTGCGGTTAACTCCATCGTTTTCTATTCAAGGGGGTTTCTTACGCTGAAACCTTTATTTATTCTTGGAACCCATAAAGGAATTCCAGTTTTTCATCGACCCTTCTTGCTTTTTAGAGTCATTATGGATCCTAATTTCGAAATCCTTGAAATTAGCTATGACGAAGGTGGCACTTGGGACGAACACAACGACGATAATTATGATTGGATCTCCTACACAATTTAAAAAAAAAGCGAACTAAATAACGAAGGAGACCCCAAAATTTAATTCACTTTTTAAAGTGTTAAAATGGAAGAATCTGTAGAAAATGAAATTCAGTGGAGACCTAACAAAACTTGCAGACTTTGAATCATTCCTCTTCCAGATCCTGAAAGCCGTTCCCTCCTGCCTAGATGCCCTGCTCTTCAGATCAAGCTACGACCACAAAATCCTATATTTCAAACAGTCTCTACAGACCCTTGAATTGGCTTGCAAGGAGCTCAGAACTCGTGGGCTCATCGTAAAACTATTAGAAGCGATCCTCAAGGCATGCAATCGCATATTCACGGCAAGATCGTCGAGATCGGTGGCAAAAAAGGAGCTATTGGATCGGAGGTGTCTCTTATCAGCCAACCAATGGAACCTTCATGTACCTAGATTCGGTTGAGAAGGAAGAGAACAGGAGGGTCATATTAGTCTTTTAACAATAGAATCGGTTTTTAGGTAACAAAACGTCCAGGGGTAGAATTGTCCATAGAAAGATTAAGTTTAACACCGTTAAAAAAATGGGACATTTGTACTTCTTTGAAACATTTGGGGGCATTTGTCCTTCATGCAAACTACAGGGGAGGAAACGATATTTTTCCCTTTTTTTTTTTGGGGGGGGACTAACTTGTGCGAAGGTTTGATCTTCGTCAGTACATGGGCCTTTTTCTTATCATGAACTTGACAGTATAGTTCCAATTGGGGTATCTTATGTATTTCACTTACTATACTGCCAACTCTTTCTAAAAGTACATTATAGGGTCTGATTGGTAATTTCAGAAACATAAAGCCTGAAAGCACCCAAGTATCATGGGTTTTGGTTCTTTCCCTTTCTTTCCAAGAGATTAACATGGAGATTGGGCTGAGATTCTTCTAATACTTGAACATTGGTCCTGTGCCTCCACAACCTTGAGCTCACAAAATTGCTGATCTTTCACCATTCCATGGTCTAGAAGCAATGTGGCATTTAAGATGTCAGTGAGACAAATCAGAAGTTCTACCCGTTTCGATTTGAGGAATGATAGCTTTTCTTCCTACAAGTCTTTCTTTTCACATTTCTACGACCAATGTGTTGAAATGGTGCCTTACATTGCACTTCCCTTTTCCTTTCGTTTGGAAAGGAAGTTCAGGAGTATAGTTTTGCAATCTTCTTTGGGAAAGAAAGTTCAGGAGTAGAGTTTAGCAATCTCATGGTCCATACTTCATTTAGCCAGTATCTCTGTATTGGGACCTATCTAATGGTGGGTTCGATTCACATGAAATTCTTGGAGAACAGGTGCCCAACCTGTTGTAATGGGTTTCACAGGTCCAAGATTCACCATAAGAGGCTGATATGTCTCAACTCCACAAAATCTTTAGAGTATACCCTAGTATATATGGACTGGGTGATAGATGCTTCATGGTCCTCTATTTCATTGGCCATATATCTGATTTAGTAAACTAGGATACCCTTAAATCATAGTCGCATACATAGCTCTTTTCTTAGTTTAATGTGCTGACGAATTTATTGTCAAATTTTTGCCATATTCTCTGACAATCGTACCCACTTAGTAGTCTGACGAATTATTCTTCGGTGTCATCCTATCATGACCTCCCTGAAAGAGAATGAAACATTTAACAAAGATGGGGAAGGAGACAGTTCCTCTTTCCAACTTGACTTTACCACAATGTCCCATCAAAATTAGTCACAATTTACAAATTATCCTCTATAGCCTTCTGTGATAACATTGGGAACCAACGTGAACTTTTGGGGTTGTTAAACTGCATTACAGTCCAGACGATGGGACTTACTCACAATCTTCATCGTGTGAGATTTTTTGGCCTGCACAGTTGGTGTAGGACTCTTTGACTACAATTGCTGAGTTGGAATAAGACTCTACAGTCCTATTGTGTTTACAGTTCTATACAGTTCTATTGTAATTAGATCTCCTATTAGTATATGGACTCCTAATTAGTTTATGAGTTTGCGTTATTAGTTTTTTTTACCAATTAGGCTTGTTAGTTTCTTTTTTCTATTTGGAGTTTACTTTATCTTTAGTTTGTGACTAGGACTCTAACTTGTAGAGTCCTAGATCCTATTTAATATGTTTTCTATTTTCTATAAATACAAGTTACAAGGAGAGGAACATATATATTCTCTCCCTCCTTTCTTCTCTTATTTTTTCTATTTTGTTACAGGGGTGACATTACATGTTGTACCCCCATTTGAAATATACAGCACACTAACCTTAAGGGTGAAAGAGTTATGCAGGCTTGATGGACTTCACCAGCCTTCATGGACATTATCTGCTCCCATACTTTAGTTTTATATATCTTTTAAAATACTGAAATGCGCATTTGATGCTTGCATTTTATTTATTGTTTTATTGATGTATATGATCTTCGTTCTTGTCGTCTCTATCATTCATTATTTGTTCTGAATTGCTCAATTTTTATATGTTCTGGCATGTTGCCACTAATTGCCTGACCATTTTTTATAGTTTTGCTTTCTTTGAGTTGAATTGAGTTGCTTTCTTTATTGTAGGTGAAGGAAGTAAGACAGCTATCACTTCTGGAGGATCAACTGCAACGAATGCAAAACCATCTAAGGCTGTGAAGGCTTCACGAAAGAAAGATGTTACTGCTGGAGCATCGTCTGTTGCAGCTTCAGAGAAGAAAGGAGGTGATCGTGCACCAGAAAAAGATAGGAAGAAAGATGTTCCTCCTCCACGCATGCAATTTGATGACAAGCAACGGGTTGAAAAGGCTAAGAGGCGTGCGGTAGTCAAACAAACTGAAGCTCGGAACAGAGTGGAATTGTTTAGGCATTTGCCTCAATATGAATATGGGACTCAACTTCCTGATCTTGAGTCAAAGTTTTTCTTACTTGACCCTATGCATCCTGCCATTTACAAGGTACTTGGTAAGAAACTCATTGGAAATGCCAATCTAAATTGTTTTATCATACATGCACAACCATATAATAGTAACTTCAGACATCGCTGCCAATTTTCTGGAATTTTTTCCCCCTTGTATTTTTAGTTCTATACCTCTTTTCTACCTACTAGTTCTCCAAGAGGATCCTCAGTTCTCACAACATGATGTTGCAAAAAATTAGAGGATGAGTTCTATATCCTAAAAATCCAAACTCAGATAGGGTGTTGGGTTGTTGTGTTACTTCCAGATATTGTTGTTAATGATTGTTGAATCAGAGAAAATAGTGAGAGAGTTGAGTTTTCTCCCACTACCCATCTTTATTTATAATAAGAGAGATTACACACTAATAGAAACTCTAGAGTGACTAGGAGTCACAGTTAACTAAGGAAACCCTGTTAACTAAGGAAAGGAAATAACAAAATTGTATGAATAACCCTAACTTAAGTGGACAACTTTTACAACACTCCCCCTTGTTGGTGCATATATATCAGACATGCACAACTTGGATAACAATGGGTGAAACTGCTTCCCTGGGAGCCCTTTGGTAAAGATGTCAGCCACTTGATCACTGGACTGAACATATGGAACACAGATCTATCCACTATCCATTTTTTCCTTGATAAAGTGACGATCACTTTCCACATGCTTAGTCCTATCATGTTGAAATGGATACCCATATCTTTGAGTAATCCCTGCAACCATAACAGTTCATATATTCCCTAAGCCATAGCTCTAAATAGGGGTGAAACAGGGTCGGGTTGGGCCGGGTATCTGCAAACCCTATCCTACCCAAATATTTTTCATGCTAACCCAAACCCTACCCTGTCAGGGTAGTACAAAACCTCAACCCTTACCCTACCCTGACAGGGTATTACCAAACCCTACCCTACCCTGATTGGGCCGGGCCGGGCCGGGTTTACCCTGATTGACCCTAAATCAGGGTAGGGTTTACCCTGGTTTACCTGAACTCAATATTTTAACCTATAAATGCCAAATATTCATAAGTAAAAGACATGAATGATTATCAAAGAGAGCAATACCGATTACTGAACCCGAACCCAAGAAACTGTAAAACAAGCAATACTTAGCCATTACAATGCGAGGATCAGAAGAATGGTCTGAAAAATCCATAAAGTATAAACCTCCAATGAACAGAATGGTCGAAAAAAAAAACTAGACTTAACGAAGATAGATGATTCAGAGAGAGAGAGAGAGAGAGAATCTATGAACCTCCAACGAACAGAAACAGAATGGGTGAAAAAAAATCAGATTTAACAAAGATTCAGAAAGGGAGAGAGAGAGAGAGAGAGAGAGAGAGAGAGAGAGAGAGAGAGAGAGAGGAGGAGGAGGAGAAGAAGAAGAAGAAGAAGAAGAAGAAGAAGAAGAAGAAATACCTAAAATTAGGCAGTCGACGAAGAGGAAGAATAAGACTCGATGGGGCTGAAATCAGACTTAACAAAGATTCAGATTTCAGAGTGAGAGAGAGAGAGAGAGGGAGTGAGAGAGAGAGAGAAGAAGAAGAAATACCTAAAATCAGGTTGTCGACGAAGAGGAAGAAGAAGATTTGATGGGGTCGAGAGTTTGAGACGCTGATATGGTGGCTCTTGGACGGTGCCATCGGCTGCGGTAGGAGAAAGAGAGAGAGAGACGAATGGAGATTAGGAATTAGGGTTAAGGTTAGAATCTGATTTTTGAATATATATATATATATATATATATATATATATATATATATATATATATATATATATATATTTATATATATATATATATATATATATATATATATATATATATATAGTCGGGGTCGGGTAGGGTCGGGCCGGGCTCTACCCGAGGCCTCAACCCTAACCCGCCCTTACCCCGACAGGGTAAAAATTACCCCGGCACTCGATTGGGCCCTGTCAGGGTACGGGCCGGGTTAAACCCTGACCGGGTTCAGGGCGGTTTTGGGCGGGCTCGGGCCGTCAGGGCAAAACTTTCACCATGACTGCTTTCCATCTCGCATCTGCAATTGCATCCGGCCAATGTTTTGGAATAGACACAGAAGACAAAGTGGAGACAAAAGCAAGGTATGATGGAGATAATGATTTATAGGACACATACTTAGAGATAGGATGCTGAGTTACAAGACCTAGTACCTTTTCGAAGAATAACTGACACGCCAGACTCAGAGGGAAGAGTATTACCAGGCTAATGGATTTCATTTTCTGACACAGTTTCTGGATCCAAAGCTGGCGAAGGGATGTGTGTAAGTGCATTAATGATGGTGGTCTTTCCCTGCTTGAGTCTGGTATGGCTATAGACTTGTAGGCGAGGTGAAGTAGTGTTTGCCTCCTCCACTGGTTTTGGGTTAGGAATGTTTTCAGCAGAGGGTCCAGGTAAGGGTTCAGGAGAAAGTGATATGTTTTCCCCCTGAAGTGGAAGAGGAGAGGTGGCATAGGTATGATAAAGGGTTCATCTTCCTGTAAATGAGGCTCCCCCTGAAGATGGGACGTTGGGTAGTAGGAAAGATGCTTATAGAATAGAACATCCATGGAGACAAAAGTGCGGCGGGTAGGTGGGTGATAACACTTATAGCCTTTCTAGGTGGGAGAGTATCCCAAAAAAAGACAATGAAAACCCTGGGGTTCAAGTTTTCCTGGAGATCTATGGTTGTGCACAAAACATACATAGCCAAAGATCTTAAGAGGAAGAATCTGGGATGCATCACTGAGAAGGAAGTTTAATGGGGAATTATGATTCAAAACTGGGGTTGGGACACGGTTTATTAGGTAGGTAGGGGTAAGGATGGCATCACTCCAATATTGTGGTGGCACATTACGGGCAAACATCAATGCACGGGCCACCTCAAGGAGATGGTGATTCTTTCTTTCATCCACCCTATTCTGTGCGGGAATATCAACACAACTTGTTTGGTGCATAATTCCATTCTATGCTAGATAACATTAAAACTTGCCCTCAAGGTACTCTCTGCCATTGTCACTCTGTAGAATCTGTAGTGTATCTTGAAATTGAGTCTTAATCATCTGATGAAACTGGTGAAAACACTGAAACACTTCACTCTTGTGATGCATGAGGTACACCCAAGTAGTTTTAGAATAACAATCTATAAATGTGACAAACCAACGGTGACCAGAAATAAAATTAATTTTGGCTGATCTCCAAATATCAGAATGAACTAAATGGAAAAGAGTACTGCTCCTTTTAAAAGAAGGACTATACGAAAACCGAATTTGCTTAGCTAGAATACAAGCTTCGCAAAATAATTTGTCTTGTTTACATTTATTTGTTAAAAAAGGAAAAAGACTAGCTAAAACGTTAAATGATGGATGCCTAAGCCGCTGGGTGCCATTTTTGGAGATCAGAGGATGCCGAATAAAGATGATGGACTGGTCTTGTGGAGGTTAAAGTTGATGGTGAAGCGGAAACTGTTTTTGGGATGCCTTCCTCAAGCAAGTACAGACCACCCTGCATCCTACCATATCCAATCATTCTCTCTGTTTCTAGATCCTGAAACAGACAATAAGAAGGAAAAAAAAACGTAACTTTACAGTTTGAAGCAGAAGTAATACTATTAATAGACATGAGATTAATAGAGAATTTAAGGATATGAAGGACATACTGCAAAGCTAATGAAGGAGTGCACTGAATGGAATCCTTCCTTGATATAGAGGAGAGAGTTCCATCCGCCACACAAATAGTATTAATTTCAGGATTAGGAAAATATTGATGAAACAAGCTATGGTTACCGGTCTTGTGGTCCTTGGCATATGAGTCAATAATCCAAGGATTAGAGACCCTTGAAGCATAGTGGCCACTGAAACACATACCTGACCTAGCAAAATGAGAACCTGGATTGGTATTAGCAGGAGCAGGAACAGATGACAATCCGGAGGTGGCAGCAGATAAAGGTTGGAGCAAACGACTGAGAGCCTGTATGATCTGACTATCAATTTTTGGAGCTGTGGGATTTGCAGATGGTTGAGCTTCAGTCTGATGTGCCGGTGGGCCCTTGAAGTTCTTGGACTTCTGCAGACCTTTTTCAAGTCTCTTTGCTTCAAAGTCTGCTGGTTTACCATGAAGTTTCCAACATGTGTCTTTTATATGCCATGGTTTACCACTGTGCTCACATTTTACAGGATCTTTGGATGCAGTGGGGCCCTTGTATGGCTGAGTATTGGACTGGAGGGCAGACCTATCAGGTGGAGCAAGTGATAACATAGTATATCTTCGTTGGTCTTTAAGCTGAACCATGGCATAGGCCTATTCCAGAGTAGGAAAATGATCCTTGCTGAGTATATGGGAGCGGATGGGATCAAGCTCGACATTCAGTCCTGTCAGAAATGTATAGACTCTATATTTTTCGTCTCGTTTCTTGAAAAGTGTAGCATCTTCATCACACTTGACATGTATGGAATCATAAAAGTCAATAGTCTGCCAATGACTCCTTAACTGAGTATAGTATTGAGACACTGTCAACTCCTTCTGAGTAGTTCCATGAACCTTCTTTTGCAGAGCATAAATCAATGCATCGTTCCCAACCTGGGAATATGTATCATTTGCAGATTCCCAGATCTGGGCAGTAGATCTGGGAATATGTATCCTTCTGCTATGGCAGGTTGCATGGAGTTAAGGAGATATTGCATTACTAAGGAATTCTCAGCATTCCATTTATCCAGAGAGGTATCTTCAGTAAGGGGTTTGGTCTTGGCTCCAGTGAGATAATCAGAAAGGCCCCCCGAGCTATAATAGAAAGTTGTGTGGCCCGAGACCACATCAGGTAGTTACCACCATCAAGTTTTGTGGTATTAGTTGGAATGGTGAGATTGTCTAATTTATAAAGATCCGTTCCAGCAGATGTTATGTCGGATGCCATTGCCATCACGAAGATAAAAATTTTCGATTTGGGTACTCAGTAAAACCCCAATAAACAACAATATTGATAATATGTTGGAAACACAAAACGATATCTGGTAATATATGTCAAATAATCATACCCGATCAATTGACCTTTGTGGGAAGAAGAATGAGCTCTTTAATAGAGGTGCCTCATCAATGTGTCATCACGCAAGGCACAGTCTGTAATGAAGAGGAGCAAACCGTGATCAATAAAAAAGGACATATGCTTTAGTGATGTGGGTCACTGCTTCTTCAAATTAATAATTCCAGGAAATTATTTTCTCCCACATAAGCCGACAGCTGTTTAAGAGGGGTCAAGAGGCTTAATTTTTCACATGAGCCGAAGACTGTTCACATACGACTTCACATGAGTTGAAGGCTGTTTAAGAGGGGACCAAAGGCTTAATCTCTTCACATACGCCAACAAGGAGTTTACTTGGCGAAATCGATATGGGTGAGAGATGATGCTGGGGAAAGAAGAACTCCCTACGACTTTGCTTCAAATCTTGAGGGCCTGAGAGTGAGATAATGGCACTGGCTGAGATCGTGAATTCACCTGAAGCAGCAGCAGGAGACGAGATGTGCACGGCTAAGACGATGAAGCAAAGTTAGTTGCAGATTGCGATAGGTTTTTCAGGAGGTAACGCATGGCCGAGGGAGTTGTGATGCGCAGGAGACGAGATGTGCAGTGGAAGGACTGATCGGTAGTAAAAACCAGGTAGCAGGCGGGATTGAAGGGCAGGCGGTGAGCTGCGATGGAGATGGTGGTAATTGATGGGCAGGTTGCAGGTGGAGACGAACAGGGTGGAAGGACTGGTCGGTAGTAAAAACAGGTAGCAGGTGGGATTGAAGGGCAGGCAGTGAGCTTCGATGTAGATGGCCGCAATTAATGGGCAGGTTGCAGAATGATGGCTGAGGGTTGGCGGTGACGGTAGGTAGAGAGAACTTGGGAAATTTTTGGAGAGAAGATGGAGATGGCGGTGAGGTGCTAGGGTTGGAATCCCAACACTATAGGTGGCTCTGATACCATGTTGAATCAGAGAAAATAGTGAGAGAGTTGAGTTTTCTCCCACTACCCATCTTTATTTATAGTAAGAGAGATTTCACACTAATAGAAACTTTAGAGTGACTAGGTGTCCCAGTTAACTAAGGAAACCCAGTTGACTAAGGAAAGGAAATAACAAAATTATATGAATAACCCTAACTTAAGTGGACGACTTTTACAACAATGATATTCAAATTGCTTGCTCATCATATTCTCTTGTCTAATATGTAGCCTATAAATTATTATCAGGTTGGATTACAGTATTTGTCTGGAGATATATCTGGTGGTAATGCCCGTTGTATTGCGATGCTCCAAGCTTTCAAAGAAGCCATTAGAGACTACTACACACCTGCAGAAAAGACTCTTAATAGAGATCTGACAGCAAAAGTCAGTAGTTACGTTTCATTTTTTATAGAATGCAGGCCTCTTTCATTCAGCATGGGAAATGCAATTAGAGTTTTGAAGAATCTAATTGCCAAATTACCTTTGACGCTTTCTGAGTCCGAAGCCAAAGCCACTCTTTGTGCAGATCTAGATCGTTTTATAAATGAGAAGATAATACTTGCAGACAAGGTGATAGTCAGGCATGCTGTAACAAAGATTAGGGATGGGGATGTACTTCTCACATATGGCTCATCCTGTGTTATTGAAATGATTCTATTGTATGCCCATGAGCTGGGGAAACAGTTTCGTGTTGTGGTGGTAGACTCCCGTCCAAAGCTTGAAGCACAAGCATTACTTCGTAGGTTGGTGGCAAAGGGCATCAGCTGTACTTATACACATATAAATGGTGTTTCTTATATCATGCATGAAGTCACAAGGGTTTTTCTTGGGGCTGCTTCAGTTCTGTCTAATGGAACAGTTTACTCAAGGGTTGGAACTGCATGTGTGGCCATGGTTGCTCATGCATTCAATGTTCCAGTTTTAATATGCTGTGAAGCATATAAATTTGATGAAAGGGTGCAGCTTGATTCAATTTGCTTTAATGAACTAGGTATGTTTGTTTATGAAATATTTCACTCTTTTAGCATTAATTTGAATTCCTTCTTGTTAATTTGACACATGTTTTATACTACCATTATTTTTGCAGGCAACCCAGATGCGGTTGCAAAAGTTCCTGGGAGAAAGGATGTAAACCATTTGGATAATTGCACTAGTAACGAAAATCTTCAACTTCTGAATCTTATGTAAGTGCTTCGATATCAAATAATAGAACTCTCATGAGCTTTATTTTGTAAGCTGATTTTGATAGCTCTTTTCTTGACTTGACACTTACAGGTATGATGTAACACCTTCAGAATATATTTCAATGATTATCACAGATTATGGCATGGTAAGTTGTATTATAATTTTATACAAGCAAGTTTTCAGCATGACTTTATTTGAAAGTATGATGCAAAAGGTTTCTAGGCGTTGATTTTTACTATTGTCTTGTATAGTCAGCGCTGACTGCTATTTTGTGCTTTGCCAATGTTCAAACCCTGAGCACAAGGTTACAGGCCTAGTCTTGGAAACAATCTGATAAGATGCATTGATAAGCCATAACATTTATCTTCATTAATACAAGAGAGGACATTCTATGAAATAACTCGTTTGATGGTTGTAAATCGGCCTCTGAAATTTAGCTACAATTTAGAACCTGAAGTAGTCAATGACTTGAGCTGTGTGAACCCAAATACAGAGAACATACTTGGGTTACATTTTTCTTTTTGTATTTTTATGTTGGATGTCACCCTTCATTTTAGAGCTGGCTGCACTTCCTTGACTTCATGCTCAAATGGAATTTGTCAGGAAGGGAATGGTCAGGTCACACTGCTCTGCCCTGCCTCTTTTAGTTGGCGTTGGGCATCTGAATCCTCTCCGATGCGTACGGGCATTGGAGGATTGGCAGTGGCCGTCGGATGACTGCGAAGTGGGAAGGCAGTAATCCGACAGTCAAAAATGGGTATGAAACCTTTTGTGATGGTAGGAGAAGAACAAGGTACTTCGGCTCTGTAAGGAGCGGAAGAGATTTATTAAGCAAGCGATCGATTCTAGGTACTCTCTTGCGGCTGCTCACCTCTGTTATGTGCAAGCCATCAAAAATATTGGTATTGCTCTTTGGCGATATGCAGAGGCCGAGGTATTGATGAAATCATCCCTCTCTACTTCTGCAACTGAACTTGATAAAACCCCTTCTCACTCCTCACTCCTCACTCCTCACTCCTCTTGCCCATCTCCATCCCCTTCCCACATTGCTGAGACTTTGGATTCACCATTGCACAACGAAAGTCCCCTTTCACCTCCAGTCTCCAACTTGAGTTACATGAGATCGGGAGGAACTGCTGCTGTATCTTTTAGTATTAATCCGTCCTTGAATGGTTTTGTGGATGATGAGTCCCTGAACTTTTGTTCTTTTCTCAAATCAATTCTTCCTCAAATCGCAACAGCTTCAAAATCTTCTTTTCTCATATCGATTCTTCCTCTGAACTCTCTCTTCGGTTTGAGTTTTGAAAATGAAAACTGCTCCCATCACAACAGCTTCAAATCTTCTTTTCTCAAATTGATTCTTCCTCTGAACTCTCTCTTCGGTTTGATTTTTGAAAATGAAAACTGCTCCCATGTCTTATGACCTACCATCACAAAAGGTTTCATACACATTTTTGACCGTCGGATTACTGCCTTCCCACTTGGCGGTCATCTGACGGTCACTGCCAATCCTCCAATGTCTGTACGTAGGAACGAAATCCTCTCCTCCCTGACTCCCCGGCTCCCACCCCATCTCACCATTGAAGTGTGTTGGAGTTCGAGCCGACTCACACTTCAATGGTGAGATAGGGTGGGAGCCGGGGAGTCGGGGAGGAGAGGATTTGGTTCCCTGTACGCATTGGAGAAGATTCGAACGCTAGGGTGGGTATGGTAGGGTATATCTTCCCAACTTAAGAGTTTCCTAGCTTTCCAAGTGAATTTCATAAGTATCATGCCAAAGATATTACTGTGTGTGGGAACAATGGAGGAGGTCAATTTTGGTCATGATGTGGACAACTGATGGTACTTAGGCTCCGTTTGTTTCCATGTAGAAAGTGGGAAAGGAAAAAAATTTCCTGTAAAATAGGAATTTCTACTGTTTGTTGTAATGTAAAATGCAAAGAAAGACATTAAAAAAGTAGGTAAATTTTACATGGAGGAAAATTGTCATGTAAAATATTGTTTGCTGGGAAAATATTACCATGAAACAAATAGAGCCTTTAAGGAAAAATGTTCGATACATGCTATGCCATATGATTGATTTTGGCTTTGAACATGGTGCTATATCTATTTAAATATTTAATACCTGGAATTGCCACATGAACCCTCTGCTGATTGATGATGCAAAGGCTGAAAGTAGACCGGAGACAAAACACTGGATGGTGAACCATGTGAATGAGATACACCATGATATTTGATATGTTGACAATCCGAGGGTGTCCCGGTGGTCAGGTTGGATAAATTAGTTCTAGAGTCTAGACATTGCTCTAAAGGGGCTGTGGGGGAGGTTAGAGGGCAGGAGAGGGCAGTGTAACTCCGCTAGGTGGGAGCTTAATCAGATTTCTGTTCTAGAATTAAAATTTAATACTTGTTCTCTTTTTTTTTGTTCATTAATTCTTTTGATATTGGTAGAGTATGCCATTGAATTAGTTCTGAATGTTCATATGCTTTCAGGTCCCAACCACAAGTGTCCCTGCAATTGTGCGAGAATACCGAAGAGAGTGCTTATGGATAGAGGGGTCCAGTATGGCCTAGTCCCTTTAGTGTGTGCAGATTTTGAGGTGTTTTTGAAACAAGCATGAGGGAGAAGAAAACGAATTTTGTTTTTCAATCTACGCTTGGAAAAGTTGATGTGAAATCTACTGTACGAGTTGTACACTTTTTTTCAGGTTCTCTTTCTCGTGTATGCACTTACCTATTCTACTTGTGTTACTTATAATGCTACACGACCGTTGATTACATAACACACGCGTGCATCTAACATACGCTACATGGTACTTACCTAGGCTACAGTTGAACGGGATGTTCTATATAAACGGAGAGAAAACGAGTTTTAAAAACACACAAAACAACCATAAACTTAAGGAAATTAAAGAGAGGAAGGGAGAGCGATGAAGCTTGGTCTTTTCTAGATTGGTTTTCTTGTATTGGATTTGGTTTACTTGTAAAGTCTCTTAGGTTGTATGATTTTTTAAGTGTGTTTCTTGTAGGAACACTTTTGGGAGTTGTACTGGTGAGATTCTTTGTTGTGTGTGGGACCTATGTATTACGTTGTCAAACTAAGGGATGTGGCTTGTAATTTTTTCCAATGCAAAAAAAAAAAAAAAAAAAATTCCATTGAAATTGGTCTCACATACTCTCCTATCTTATACTCGAATATTTCGACGGTTCTTTGTCAAAAGTTGACTAAGGCTTTGGGGATCCTATACCACGTGACTAATATATCCTAATAAAAAGTTCAACCACAAAAATTATAAAACAAATAAAGAAAACAAAACCTAGTGTCGAGATTAAAACTATAATTGGATGACACACCGATTAGCCAGTCTGTTGAGTTCATGGAATCCTGAGGGTTTATCAGACCTCACACTTGTACATCACTCGATGGGATGAAACCATTCACATACATCGCGAAAGACAGAAAATAACAAAAACAAGGAAGAAGATATAGTTGAATGAAATAAAGAAAAGGAAAGAGTAAAAAAAAATGAAATAATAATAAAAGGATAAAAAGTGTAACAATGAAGAATGAAATTAATAAAATAATAAAATAAAGAGATGAGGAAAGAAAAAGAAATTGATTGAATAATAAATTAAGAAAATGATAAAATGAGAAGAAATGATAAAAGGTAAAAATGTTATATTTGAAAGATGGAATTGAATTTGGGATTTAGATCCATATTGGCTATTTATCCCGGACGAGTTCCAAGAATCAGGTTCCCCACGTAGTTCGAGGCAAGTAGACAAATTATAGGTTTTTAAAAATGGGTTTGAAATACTTTAAAGTAGATAAAATCCAGTTTTGAAAACAAATATTTGTCAAAAATTAAAGTAAAGAATGAAATGGAGATTTGAAAAAATTAAGGTGAAAGAATAAAGCCCAAAGGGATGATTGGACTGAATCTAAGATAAATACGATAGACTCTCTACGTATCCCTAAGAAGTTCCTGAAATCAAGTCCAACAACGTAGTTCAGATGTTTAAAATTGAGTGTCCAATGTCGAATCATAAAAAAATGGCCCACTCTACTTGTTTTATAAACACGCGGGTTTCTATCGTCACTAGTCAAACAGATAGACCACCCAGGGATAAGGTTTAAAAGAAACATTGTGAAAGAAGACATTAGGAAAAGAAAAAAAAAATTGGGCCTCTTGTTTGGGAGCAGACTCGCATGCGGGTCTAAGAAGAGACCGGGGTCTCTCCTAATGATGACTCATTGAAGTCTCACGGTATTTCAAACAATTTTTAGCTGTTCATAGTTGATACAATGTGGGGTGCAGCAACCCGTGTGTGAATGTGACTTTCAATATTACAACAGTTTGTGATTGGAGATACATTTTGAGATAGAGGTAGAAAGTATCAAAGATTGCGAAAATTCCAGGCTTCTTTTAAGGGAAATGCAGTTGATGTGGGATGAATATTTTAGTGAACTAGATCAAACTTTATTAAATGTAAAGAAATCCTATAAATCAATAAAAAAAAATGATAATAATGAAGATGAGAAGTTTGATGACTCATGAGACTAAAAGAGAACATTGTAGAGATACACATGAGACCATTGTAGAGAACATTACCAAAACTCGAACCAGCAATAAAGGAGAATCGGGTGGAGTTCTAACAGTAACCATGTTTCAAAAAAATTCAACAATAGAAACAAATTTTTTCCACGTGACAATATTTCTCTAAACACAGTTAGAAGTAACTAACCATGCTGAAAATATTAATGTTTGGTATTACACAAATCTCCTTTATTAAGCAATTTCGAATCCAGCAGAGTACAGACCAACAGAGAACAAAAGATACATCATGTCATACAAAATCAAGCCTCAGATATAGAACTATAAGACAAATAGAAAAAGAATAGGAAGTCAACCAACCTGTCAAAAACAGAATAAAAACTTCCAATACTACTCCTCCACCTAACTAATATTGCTAAGAAAAAGATCGTCTGTAACATTCTGGTGTAGATCATTGAGAGCGTATTGGTCATGTATCCTTATATACTCCCAATGATTAGGATCAACACCTAGATAAGCAACTCCTTGAAAGCTATTAACTAGTTACTAAGTAAATTATAAATTTAAGAAGTCACTAAATGGTCACCATCAAATGAAATACTCTCTATCTCCCCTTTAGTTTTCCACCGGATTGATTTCTATTTACTTTAGAAATCAACCTGGCCTCCTGAGAAGAACTATTGCCTCGGTTATGTAACCAGATCCGCCTCCTTGGTCATTGTCCCCTACCTCTTGAGAAGCTGGCCAACCTGGTTGCATCATTGATCAGTCTCTTCATTTCAACATTGGCATGTCTCTTCATTTCATCAGCATGTTTGTTCATCAGTATCTTCATTCCATTAGCCTGTTTGTTCATGGTATCAGCCAACACTTTCACGTATGGCTCCAACTTTTCCTCATTCCCATCATCATTTTGAGTCTCGGCCCGTGGCCGTTTAGGAACCGTATTCTGAGTGTGACGATTTTTTCTCGCACTCCGTGGCCGTTTGGGAACCATATATGGCTGCAACACAAATATATTGTTGATATAATAACATTTCCCTTAATAATTATTATATTTAATTGTGCTTATCAAATGTACATACCACATCATTCTTTATTATCGTGTCATCCTCCCCGGTGGTCCTCTTCCCATCTCTTCCTAAAACCCTCTTCTTCTGTTCATTCTTCCCACAGCTTCGTATGGCCCCTTTCTTCTGATCATCCTTATGCGACACGACAGGATCTGAAGAACCAACTCCCTTCATTGCAACCAGTATGTCCACTACTGCCATATCCTTCTTACTGATGTCATATTCCTTCATACTGACGTCATATTCAGCATCTTTAAGCAACAACAAATACACAAAAAGAAAAAAAAAAAAAAAAATCAGTATGCACTATGCTAACAATATGTTAAAAAAACAAAAGAGCTCACCCTGCAGGATGCGCCGCAAGAAATTCTCAGAGTGCAAATCATCAACCTTTACTGGGTTCTTGAGCGCCGCCATGCACTTAATTAATGGCTTCCAAGTTATCATGTGTCATCAACTGCCGAGCGTCGTTGAGGCGAGTCGTATCCGGAATTCGCCACACATTGTTCACGAAGAATTTAGTTTCTTGGGACACAAAGAAAAACCGACGCTTCCAACCATGGATCTTGCGCGGTATCTTATCTAATATCTTTGGAAAGTTTATCTTTTGATGCTTCCGACGGCTAAAATGGTAATAACCGTACGTGTTCCGATTCCTTTTCTTTCCCTGCTACGAGGATGAAACAGAGCCGAAAGAGATCCACGGTCGGATGACTTTGACTCTTATGACACAAGGCAATGAAGGCACAGATATACTTCCATCCGTTGGGTGTTATCTGAGCAGGCGCGCGCGAGACCGTAGTATTCAAGGATATCAACTGCTAACGGAGGAAATGGAAACGGAATACCAGCCTGGAAAATCCCTTCATGCACGCACAGGTCACCAGGAGGATGCCCAGTGCACTCCTGAAGCAACTTTAGCTTTGTCTCCTCGGGTAATTGATATTTATTCTTAAAGCTATCTAGGTCACGCTGTTTAAGGTTGCACTGTTCCTTTAGGGCATGGAAACCAGCCTTTTGTTGCTGTTGATTTACGATCTCTCTCTCGATGATCGAGCTGATTTACCGCTAACGCCCTTATTGAGTTTTGGTTGATTCACTACCCCGATTGGCAGACTCGAGGGTACTGGCTGAGCTCTCAACTTCAGTTATGCCTCCTGCCCTCAATCGAAGAATCAAGTAAAGGATGGATTTGTTCTCGATATTGTAATAAGCCAAAGTACGGTCATCCTCGCGCTGGTGGGAGATACTTTTCTTGTCCTGGGCCTTGACGTTGTCAATGGTGTCTGAGCTTGAGGTGATGGCTTTGTCGATCAAAGTTTTGACAAAGACCTGCATGAAAACAGTTAAACGGAGCACAAGGTGGAAGATCTGCATGAAACTGTTAAAATTTTTAATGCAAGTTAGGGTTTTCCCATGGGATTTCCCATGAACCCTAACGAATCCACCACACAGATAACTAGAATACAATGGGCAATAAAAGATATGATTGAATACATACCATTTGTTGTAGATTGATTTTCGACCGTTTCCTGTAGCTTGAATGCTTCGATTAGAGTCTTCCACAGCCTCGTTGGGATCCCTTTTGCCTCTGTGCGTATGAGAGCAACAGAGAGATAAAAACCAATGGCTACGGGGACCCTAACCATTGTATTTATAATACAATCCCTAACCCAGAACCATTCCCACAGTGGACCAGGTTAGTAGTCTCTAACCAGTGACGAACCAGACCTGAACCGGTCAAACCAGTAACTGAACTCCCACTTAACAACTGGTTAGGTAATTGATCAAGCCCACACAACCGGAATCTAACAATCTCCCACTTGGGCTAGATTAATTACAAAACCACCGTCAAAAAGTGTGGCCATGGAATCCTATTACATAATAAACCGTCATCAAACTTTGATCCACTCATCAAGCTTACCAATGTCGAACAACAGCGGAAAATACTCCAACATATCTGGTGTACTACCTTCTGTCAGCTACATACAAGGGTCTACTTAATGATATGAATCGCCTAGAGACATGTATACATGAAAATATTATTTCATGTGGGTCCAGATCGAATAACCTTCGATCTAATTGCCTTGATAAAACCTCAGAGGCAATAAACCTTGATATTGACCGTAGCAAACTGCCACATACCCTTTTGGTCAATGTCGTACTAATTGCCTTGATAAAACCTTAGAGGCAATAAACCTTGATATTGACCGTAGCAAACCGCCACATACCCTTTTGGTCAATATCGTACTTTGACACACCGCCGTGAACTATGGCTAAATACCGCCCCGTTCATTTGGCTTAATACCGCCTTGTTCATTTGGCTAAATACCACCTCGTTCATTTGGCTAAATACCGCCCTTGTCAATGACATGTCAATGAATATGCAACATAGCAATAAATGAATGCTGAAATAAAAATAACCATGGTAATAAATATCTGTGCCAAAACCATTGACAATGTAAATAAACATAATGAACTAAATCATTATCAATGTGAGAAAAGTCTCCCACTAACCAAGCACATTTAATGAATTAACCATTTCTATATTAAACATACAGTCCTTTGAAGACTCCCCTTGACAAAACCTTCGTCAGAGAATCTACAATCAAGATGTTTAACGAATGTGCTCTATATGATATAAATTCTTTGACCTTTTTCTCTCACCTAAAAAGATTTGAAATCCGATCTCTATTATGCTTTGAATTACTAGATTTCATATTATTCTTTGAGAACAACACAGCTAAACCGCTGTCACAATACATCTCAATAGGCCTAAGTTAAAACTTACAACCTTTTAGGTCTGAAAGATAACTCTTCAACCAGATATGCTACTTATTAGTTTCACATATAGTTATAAAATTTACCTTATCAAGAGGGTGATGTATGGATAAACTTCTTTACATTTTTCCCCAAAGGGTACATCTACCATCATAATAAAAAACTGAGATGGGATTCATACCACCAATGCAATCACCAAAACACTACATCACAATAGCCAAGAGTGTCACTACTGCCACAAATGAGTAGATAATCCTTGGTCCTCTGCAAGTACCGCATGACCTTTCTATTCCCGTTGTTCAGTGAGCTATACCAGCATCTAACTAAAAATGGCTTAAAACACTCTAAACAAATGCTATGTGAGAATAAATATAATCTTGAGCATACACCAAGCTCTGTACTTCAGATGCTCTCTCTGAACATCATTTCTTAAACATAACTCTGTCAATTTGTCTCCTTTACTGATTTAAGCATCTGCAACTTAACTGTTATGCTTGTACATTTAATCATTCGTATTCGAGATCACGAATAACGTATACCTTTGAGACAAACCTAGAGTTTCATTTTTCCTTTCACGAAGAAACTCAATGTCAAGTACAAAAGTTCTTACTCACACATTCTACATATTGAATTTATCAGACATTGAAAATATGGTTTCAACAGGTAAACCATGTCACTGCTGGTCAGTGATTAACCATCAACATATATGACTAGGAAATGAATCCACTCCCACTGACCTCTATATGTATATAATGATCAATGATAATCTCAACAAAGTTTTAAGAAGATACAACTCTGTCAAACTTCAGGTAAAACTTCAGGTACCACTATCTGGATGCTTGCTTAATCCACATATTGACTTTATAAGTCTACAAAATAGATTTTCTTTCTCCTTTACCTCAAAACCTTCTGCCTATAAACACCTTCTTCCAGATTTTCTTTGATCAAAACGATATTTACATCTATCTGATGCAACTCCAAAATAAAATGCACAACTAAGACCTCAAATATTTGAAGTCTATACTTTTCATTCTCTTTGTGTGATTCTACTTCGCTATAAGTTTTACTTTACTTTTCATTCTCTTTGTGTGATTCCACTTCGCTACAAATTTTACTTTGTAGCAATCAATTCTCCCACTGGAATCACACATTTTCTTATATATCCATTTGAGCTGCTCATGACAAGAGCATAAAATCTCAAATCTCATTGATGTTCATAAATAACGATACATCATTTATGACTGGTAATCACTCAAAAACAATTTCATTGTTGACAACTTGCTCAAAACTATTGAGATCTTCATCTTGTTCAATGCCAAAAACATCTATTTTGAGTTATAACATGTGATGAAATCACAGATCTACATGGTCTATTATATCTCCTCATTGCCTTATCTAGCTATGGTATTTTGGCTATGCATCAACCTGAATGAAGATAATTTCAACAATTATCTCATTACACTCTGATAATATTTTTGATACCTCAACTAATTATTCCACAATAATTTTCATGTGATCTCATTAAACTTATGTTTCTTGGATGTGACTGCTAACCAACATCATCAATGAATCTTGTTGAATCCTTCAGACATTAGAGGATATCCCAAAAATGATAACTCAATGTCCTAAAATAATCACTCTCCCACGAGTGTTATGAAAATACGTTACTTTTACAATTTCGATCGAGAAGATAACTTGAACTGAAAACAACTTACATGGAACCTTATTAATACTATAGGTTGCAGAATTGATCACTCCAAAGGAGCTAATATATTCTCGAGTTCTCTTGATCATATTTATTTGTCACTCTTTTGTTATTGAATCTCATTCAGTGAACTGATTATGACAAGAATTTCCTAGATAAAATCTTGATGTCCACAAGATCCAATAGTTCCCTTGTTGCAAATATCTTTTAATATTTCTTAATCTTGTCATCTTCCCCTTAAACAATCCTTACAAGTAAACAAGTCATTAACTTTAGGGGTTTCCAGAATTCTATTCTTTACAACCTTTTTACAGTCTTTCCTTAGATAAGAGTACTAAATGTCTATGCTAAAGATGAAATTAGGATATACTGTCTAACTTCTATAGCCAAGTAAACTACAGAGAGTAAATAAGGGTTTTTGCTACTCTTATAGGTTTGGATTACTTCTATTACTTAAGTCTCCAATCTCTATTACCTTCTCACTCGAAAGTTTCATGATCATACTTTTCTTCCAGTTATAACATTTTCCACATGTTCTTTCTGAGTTCTTGTAGCTCCATAAAATCATTTTTCCTTTTGTAAGACCCTACCTTTCACTTACTGCATTTGTCAGAGTATGGCTCACACGTCATGACATTGGCATTCATTCCTTTCTCTTTTCTTTGAACTTTCTTCCTTAGTGTAAAGGAAATCAACTCATCTTCTGTCCACTGGGTTTATGGGTCACCAGGATCTAACTTTGTAGTTCAGGTGAGGAAGTGAAAGTTAAGTGAATCATCTATAATATTTCAATGAGTTACCTACAGAGATTCACATATCTTAGAGCTTATTAGTGATGACTAATAGCTCTAACCTGTGTTTCCTCACATACCATTATCATCCTATACCATCAAAACTGGTACAGACAACCTTGAGAATACAACATCTCTCCACTCCATTTTAAAAACCAAAATTTCTTTGGATTTCACTCTGAACATCTATTTCCAATGTTCCTTATTTGAATTTTCTTTTACCTGATCTTAGGGATTGAATATTTCTAAATATCATAATACAATCTTTGCTGAGTACTAGGTTAAACATTCCTAGACTAGCTTTCAATTTTTTATGCCAATTCATAGAACTGGTCAGCCATAACAGGCATCATGAGGTGTTTGATCATTATATGTTCTCTAATATGTGTGATATAATGCAAACATACACACAAGATAGGTTAAACTTACAATATATATGCAAGTCCATTTTCTTTGAAGAGTCAACCGAAACTACACCCTCATCTTTTGGGACAAGAGCGCACTGGTCCTCTTACTATCTGTGTAGAGTCAACCGAAACTACACCCTTATCCTTTGGGACAAGAACACACTGGTCCTCTTACTGTCTGTGCAGAACCTGCGAAGGGATAATGACTCTCAAAATTCCACCACCTTTGGGTGTATAAAACTCCTAAAGTCAAGATCCTTCATCCATGTGCATGAGTATACATGATCTTTGACATCGCCACCTTTGGGTGGACAATGCCGCTCTTTGCTGCTTCCACAAAAGTGAAAATTTTGATAATGGCACATTTGAGTGAGCACTATCCTTCTTTGCTATGTCACTTTGGTGGTCCCACCCAATCCTTACACAATATGTACAAATCATAATTTGAATAAACTGGGACAATGCCACCCTTGGGTGAACACTATCATTCTTTAAAGCATTTACAAACACAGTCGCTTGAATTTGAACACATCATGACAAAACAAGATATACCACTTTGGTGGAATCCACCAAGTTCTATCATGATATGAACAAATCCCAAATTACAGCTCTAGTGGGATATATATAACCATGAATGTTTTCAAAAATCAACTTTATAAGTCTAAACATTCAAATAAACATCCACTTTAGCTCAACAATCATTATGATACAAGAATATTGAGAAAACCCAGCAGAAACACTACAAATCGAGCTCCAAAAGAGCATTAACTTGGAAAAATACTATTTCTAATGTATCAAAATGTAACAATATATATTCCAGATTGAAGAGCATTGAAAACTAAGTCCAACGGAACAAATCGGAGGTCAATCCGACCTTCCTAGCTTCCACAAATCCAGTTTAAAGTCAGATTGTGAACGCAGTAAAAGAACTGCAAGCCAAACAGGCCTTAGAATCTGGACCGGGGATGAACCGCGGTCTGAATCAAAACCAAAACCGGTTTGGATAAACCAAACTGAAACCGGTTCATTCAATCGGGTCAATGGGTTAAATTTTCGATTTTTCGGGTCGAATTATCTGGTCAACTTTTCGGGTTTCCGGTTCGGGTTAGTGGGGCACCCATTCGGGTTCGGGTTGGATATACATGGATCCCCCCATTCGGGTTTTCAGGCCGGCCCTGGGCTAGGTCTGACTAGCCGGGCTGGCTTGGCCTGGGCTGGGTCTGGGCCTAGGTTGGGCCAGCCCTGGCTGGGTCTGACTGGCCGGGCTGGCTTTGGCCTGGGCTGGTTCTGCACGGTCTAGGCTTGGCGGGCCGGGGCTGGGTAGACTCGGCCCGAGTCAACCCAGCAGACCCGTTAGGGTTTACGGTTCGGCGCCGAGTCGACGCGGCGATGACTCGGCGCCGTCAGAATATATATATTTTTTTAAACTTTCCAACCGTCGGCGCGTGGATTTCACACGCATTTTCCGGCGGCGTGTGCCGGCGTGTCCGGCCACCGCCGGCGACCAAATTAGTGCCGGTCGACTCGTTTTTTCGAGTTCTACAATCTGGTATAATTTATTTTAAATTTCACCGGTTCAAAATTTTGTTGAAAGGTTTTAAACTTTGACAGTTTCGTCGGAAAAATTATGGAGAAAAATCTCTCCCTTTTTTTCAATTCAATCACTCCTACCATTCCTTACTTACGATCCTAGCTCTGTGTGGGTGGCTCTGATACCAATTGTTAGAATTTTTAATGCAAGTTAGGGTTTTCCCATGGGATTTCTCATGAACCCTAACGAATCCACCACACAGATAACTAGAATACAATGGGCAATAAAAGAGATTATTGAACACATACCATTTGCTGTAGATTGATTTTCGACCGTTTTCTGTAGCTTGAATGCTTCGATTAGAGTCTTCCACAGCCTCGTTGGGATCCCTTTTGTCTCTGTGCGTATGGGAGCAACAGAGAGATAAAAACCAATGGCTGCGGGGACCCTAACCATTGTATTTATAATACAATCCCTAACCCAGAACCATTCCCACAGTGGACTGGGTTAGTAGTCTCTAACCAGTGACGAACCAGACCTGAACCGGTCAAACCAGTAACTGAACTCCCACTTAACAACTGATTAGGTAATTGATCAAGCCCACACAACAGGAATCTAATAGAAACCACTTAAACGGAGCACAAAGTGAAGTGTAGACTCCTGAATGAATGTCGTAGTCGGTTAAAGTTCGGCTGTCATCGAGTAGCTCTCCATTAAACACCAGACGTTGTTGCTTTGGGGGGATTTCTGTCATGTCTTGGATTTTGGCCTTAATGTTGTTGATAGTGTCCGAGCTTTCTACCTCGAGGGTGATGGTCTTTCCGGTCAAAGTTTTAACGAAGATCCTCATCTACAATAACCAAACCAAGAAAATTTTAAACATTCAAATAACCACGACAAAAAAAATATCCAACCCCAAATCTTCAATAGCAAGAACTGGACCGCGATGTGGAAAATGTTAGACATACTATAACATGAATCGAATTAAAGTAAATAAACATACCCAGATTGTCACACCCCAATTCCGCACACTTCAGAATGGTGTGATGAACCGCTAAATAACCAACGGTTCAACCAGGATCTCTAATAGGCTATCCCCGCGTTATCCAAACTTTACACGCATTCACAATCATAATCAGAGTAAATACACATTAGCGGAAATCTTATAAATAAATGAACTGGGAACTAAAATGATATTAATAATTTAATAGAAAATTATTCTGTATTAACCGAGACATAATAATTAAGTATCAAATACATGTCTAAAATCCAATGAAGAAACCCATAAAAATATCTAATCGAATACACACGAGTTGCACTCGCAAAAGGAGTCGTGTGTATCGTCTTCAGCTCCAACTTCCATAATTCGCTACGAGCTCAGTGCGCCCGATGCGTTCATGTAATCTTCAAGCCGTATAACCTGCATCATCAACTAAAAATATTCGACGTCGAGGGGTGAGCACACAACACGACTCAGTGAGTAGCCAAAACAATGCAACATTACATATGCATGCAAAAAAGTCAATTCATATCTTTGGTCTTAGTTTATAGTTTGCAATGTGCAATAGAAAGGTTGGGTGGTCAAAGGTTAACGTTTATTGACACCGCCTCTATACACAGGGTGTGGAAGCCCGCCCGAAGGTTAACGTTTATCGTCGTCCCCATCCACCCTACCATAACATTATACAACAAAGGTTAACGTTTATTGCTATATAATGCTATACCAACATGTAAGCCCCTGTTAGCGAGGGCTTGCAAACCGGGCTCGCTACTAACCAATCCTAATGCCAAACAGTGTATCCAAGGCCTCACCCCAAAGCATCCCCTCGGAACATCCATAGAGATAGAGCTAAGGCCCCCGGTAGAGTCGAGACTACAAGGACCGAGACCACCTCCCGATACTCTACGACATAATAGTTCCGCTAAGGTAATGGCGATCTGACGATGCCAATGCACAAGGCTTGAGTTAGAGATAGAGCTAAAGTGCTGAGACCCGCTAAAGGTTAACGTTTATTGACGTTCTCATCACACCTCCCCTGATACTCGCTCGCATCAAGTACATCAACCACACACATACAAGCACATGCCTATTCCTATCATCATCATCATCATCATGTTATAAACAATAAAGTAAATATGCATGAACAAGTAATAGAAATATTGGATGGCATCTTTGTATGCACATTACAAACATATTCGCATAGAATCAAACATGGCATAGGACTCAAGAAATAGAAAATAATTTATTATTAACCAATTTAGTTTGGGGTTAAGGTTCCTCACCTTAGCTTGCTAATAGATATTTTTCCAAGCTTTAGAATCACCTTTATACTGTTATTATATTGCTAGCAAACCTAACCAAGTCGATAGAATTTAATTAGAATTAATTTAGAATTTAAAAACCATTCTGTCAACTGAGGGTCGATGCTAAGGTCGATGCTAGGGTCGATGGGTCTATCGACCCTCCCTCTATTCCCGGACTTCCCGAATGCCGAGGGTCGATGGTCGAAACACCTAGGGTCGGATGGTCTATCGACCCTCGGTGCGACCCTTGGTGCACTCTGGTCCAATTTCCACTTTTAATCCATTCTTCGTGTTTGGGGTCCTATAGCTTGCTTCCTACATTCATTCAACAGTCATCCCATGGTCTAGAACCATGTATAATCCATCTAGATAGTTTTCATGCATCCTCCTATGGTTTTCCATGAAAACCTAAGCATGGATGGATGGTTTGGGTTTCTCCGAAATCCTACACTCAACCATATCTAACCTAAAGTCTGTAGAAACTCATGGAATTAGTATCCATACCTGAGAAGATTACTTTTCTCTGCAAATTCTTCTCCTTTTTGCTAAGCCTTCTTCCTTGCCTCCTTTCTTCCTCCTTTCCTTCTTCTCTCTTTCTCTCAATTCAATTAGGGTTGTGAAAGGAGTGAATGTGGCTTAGAAACGTCCTTTAAATAGACTAGGAATGTCCTATAATAATCCCATTGAGATTTGAAAGGAATCCCAACCGAAAATTAGGAAATTTCCTAATTTCAGTTTCATCAGAAATCGAGGGTCGATGATCCCGTCGACCCTACGGTCTTAAGCTGTCCGACCCTCCCTTCAAAACTGAGGGTCTGACTTTTTGTTTTGGGAGGTCCGACCCTGCCTAGCTGGGTGTGCGACCCTCCCCTAAAATTAAGTGTTTTTGGGTCGATTTGATACCTGGGATCTCGATCTCCTTCATGCCCTTGGTCCATTTGACTCGACCATGATGGGTAAACCTGGTTCAAGGTGGTAAGACCGGGTTAGTTTGACACGGGTCTTA
>CM053266.1:55207839-55449071 GCA_028583415.1 Protea cynaroides | reverse complement strand
ATGGCCCCTTTCTTCTGATCATCCTTATGCGACACGACAGGATCTGAAGAACCAACTCCCTTCATTGCAACCAGTATGTCCACTACTGCCATATCCTTCTTACTGATGTCATATTCCTTCATACTGACGTCATATTCAGCATCTTTAAGCAACAACAAATACACAAAAAGAAAAAAAAAAAAAAAAATATCAGTATGCACTATGCTAACAATATGTTAAAAAAACAAAAGAGCTCACCCTGCAGGATGCGCCGCAAGAAATTCTCAGACTGCAAATCATCAACCTTTACTGGGTTCTTGAGCGCCGCCATGCACTTAATTAATGGCTTCCAAGTTATCATGTGTCATCAACTGCCGAGCGTCGTTGAGGCGAGTCGTATCCGGAATTCGCCACACATTGTTCACGAAGAATTTAGTTTCTTGGGACACAAAGAAAAACCGACGCTTCCAACCATGGATCTTGCGCGGTATCTTATCTAATATCTTTGGAAAGTTTATCTTTTGATGCTTCCGACGGCTAAAATGGTAATAACCGTACGTGTTCCGATTCCTTTTCTTTCCCTGCTACGAGGATGAAACAGAGCCGAAAGAGATCCACGGTCGGATGACTTTGACTCTTATGACACAAGGCAATGAAGGCACAGATATACTTCCATCCGTTGGGTGTTATCTGAGCAGGCGCGCGCGAGACCGTAGTATTCAAGGATATCAACTGCTAACGGAGGAAATGGAAACGGAATACCAGCCTGGAAAATCCCTTCATGCACGCACAGGTCACCAGGAGGATGCCCAGTGCACTCCTGAAGCAACTTTAGCTTTGTCTCCTCGGGTAATTGATATTTATTCTTAAAGCTATCTAGGTCACGCTGTTTAAGGTTGCACTGTTCCTTTAGGGCATGGAAACCAGCCTTTTCTTGCTGCTGATTTACGATCTCTCTCTCCGTGATCATTTACCGCTAACGCCCCTATTGAGTTTTGGTTGACTCACTACCCCGATTGGCAGACTCGGGGATACTGGCTGAGCTCTCAACTTCAGTTATGCCTCCTGCCCTCAATCGAAGAATCAAGTAAAGGATGGATTTGTTCTCGATATTGTAATAAGCCAAAGTACGGTCATCCTCGCGCTGGTGGGAGATACTTTTCTTGTCCTGGGCCTTGACGTTGTCAATGGTGTCTTAGCTTGAGGTGATGGCTTTGTCGATCAAAGTTTTGACAAAGACCTGCATGAAAACAATTAAACGGAGCACAAGGTGGAAGATCTGCATGAAACCACTTAAACGGAGCACAAAGTGAAGTGTAGACTCCTGAATGAATGTCGTAGTCGGTTAAAGTTCGGCTGTCATCGAGTAGCTCTCCATTAAACACCAGACGTTGTTGCTCTGGGGGGATTTCTGTCATGTCTTGGATTTTGGCCTTAACGTTGTTGATAGTGTCCGAGCTTTCTACCTCGAGGGTGATGGTCTTTCCGGTCAAAGTTTTAACGAAGATCCTCATCTACAATAACCAAACCAAGAAAATTTTAAACATTCAAACAACCACGACAAAAAAAATATCCAACCCCAAATCTTCAATAGCAAGAACTGGACCGTGATGTGGAAAATGTTAGACATACTATAACATGAATCGAATTAAAATAAATAAATATATCCGAATCCATATAGTTTGGAGAAGAAGAAGTTCCACAAAGAGCTTTAATTCTCTGCTAGTCTTGTCTGCTCCCTTTTCTGTATCATTGAACGATAGTCAATTATGGGAATTGACCATCTATATAAAGACAGGGAGCAGGGACTAACCCTGTTAAGAAGGGCAATTTGGTCCTTTTCATAATCAGACCAAATTACCAGAAGGTCCCCAAACAATTACACGTTAAGGTAGATTAATTGGAACCCTCCCATAAAGGGTACCATCGAATCACAATCGTCCATTCAACACATTTTCACTAATCCTACCCACACAATGTCTGGTGCAAGCCCATACATGATGAAAACATTATATTCTACCACTTGGGCTGCATTAGAATATTGCTTCAACCATGGATTGGAAAGATTGTAATCACATATAGAAAGTGTTGAAAGTAGCTCACCTTAATCATACACCCTTGGACCAAGTAAGAACATAAACACCCAATCGTAAGTGTTATCACGTCTTAAGTCAATGTGGAACACTACACGTCAAAGTGTTTGCACCCTTACCCGCTTTTGGGCTACAGATAGTGTAAAAGCTAGAGTATGAAATTTTCATGTCTCAATCATTAAACATGTCAATTCCAAATTAGTCTAGACTTCCAACTGAAGTCATTAGCTATTCCATCATTTAGAGCTCACTGGAATCATTCTTGACATGGCAAACTGCCACTAGAACTACCAAAATAGTTATTTCATATAGAAACACACTATAAATACTTCACACTGAAGTATCATGGGATTGGATCCATAAATCCCATCACACTAGCCCAAGTCCTCAAACAGAGTAACTCTACTAGCTAAGTGTACCTATAAATACAACATCTAAAAATGAGGAAGGTAACACATGAAAACTACCTCTACTATCATTCGAGGTTTGCCTCTACTCTCATTCAAGGCTTGCCTCTACTATCATTCAAGGCAAAATATGTACAAAAATAATAATAATAATAAACACTGTCTGTGTCTATAAACTGTATTCCCACTAACAAAATATATCCAGGGATTCAACTAATCCCATACCAACAACATGCTCTTGAAAAACATTTATAGCTAAAGCTTTTGTTAGTGGATCAGCAATCATGATATTCATAGAGATTTGTTTAATAGAAATCACAGACTCTTGGAACTTCTCCCTAACAAAGAAATACTTTATGGCAATGTGTTTTAAACCAGAAGTAATCTTGCTATTATGAGAAAACTACACTACAACAGAGTTATCACAATACAACTTCAAGGGTCTGGATATGGAATCAATCACCTGAAGACCTGAAATGAAGTTCCTTAACCAAAAAGCTTGAACTGTGGCTTCATAACATGCCACATATTCTGTGTGCCCAGTAGAAGAAGCAGTAATCGTTTGCTTCACACTCTTCCATGATACTGCGCCACCAGCCATCATAAAAACATAACCAGATATTGACTTTAGATCATCTGGACATCCAGCATAATCAGAATCTGAATATCCAATCACTTCAAGAGTATCAGCCCGTCTGAAAGTAAGCATGAGGTCTCTAGGGCCCTTAAGATACCTCATGACCTTTTTCGCTGCCACCCAATGAGTCCACCTTGGATTACTCTGGAATCGTCCAAGTACACTGATAACAAACGTGATATCAGGTCGAGTACAAACCTGAGCATACATAAGACTACCAACAACAGAAGCATATGATATGTCTTTCATCTGAGCCCGTTCAACTTCATTCTTTGGACAATTAGATTTGGTGAATTTGTTGCCCTTTGTAATAGGAGTCTTTGTGGAGGCACAATTAATCATGTTAAACCTCTGCAATACTCTATCAATATATGTTCTTTGTGACAATCCAAGAACACCACATGACCTATTACGAAGAATCTCTATTCCCAAAACATAGGATGCCTCACCAAGATCCTTCATATTGAAGTGGTTGGACAACAATCTTTTTGTCTCATGTAGCATGCCTTTATCATTACTGGCTAAAAGAATATGATCTACATAGAGAACTAGGAAGATAAATTTACTCCCACTGATCTTAAGGTATATACATTGATCAACAACATTTTCTTTGAATCCAAGAGAGGTAACAACTTGGTCAAACCTCAAGTACCATTGTCTAGGAGATTGTTTCAAGCCATAAATAGACCTTTTGAGTTTACATACCATATTCTCATTATCAACTATCATGAAACTAGGAGGTTGTAACATGTATACTTCCTCTTCTAAGACTCCATTAAGAAATGCAGTCTTTACATACATCTGAAGCAGCTCTAAGTCAAATTGTGCAACCAATGCCATAATTATCCTGAAAGAATCCTTGGTGGACACTGGAGAGAAAGTTTCTGTGTAATCTATACCTTCCTTTTGACTGAAGCCTTTTGCTACAAGTCTGGCTTTGTAACGCTCAATTTCTCCTCTAGCATCCCTTTTGGTCTTAAACACCCACTTACAACCAATTGGTCTGAAACCCTTGGGCAATTCAACTAGGTCCCAAACCTCATTAGTTTTCATAGATTCCAATTCATCATGCATGGCATCCATCCACTGAGAACAATATGCACTATCAATAGCCTGTTGAAAGGAAACAGGATCTGTCTCAGCTCCAATGTCATATTCATGCTCTTGTAGATATGTGACAAAGTCACTAGGGATAGAGGACTTTCGAGTCCGCTCTGATCTCCTCAAAGGAGGAATATTGACTACTAGCTCATCAGGAGAGAGATCAGGAACAGGAGCTACAGAGACAATATTTGTAGGCTCCAAATGTTCTTGATCAGGAATAGGCACAGCTACTTGCTCACCAGGTGTATAACAAGAAGATGATGATGGGAGACTAGGAATTGGAACTACAATGTGTTCCTCTTCAAAAGTAAAACTGCAAGGCAGAAAAGTCTGATGGCAACTGTCATCTTCAAAGAAAACAGCTTGCTCAGACTCAATAACTCTGGTAGAATGAGATGGACAATAAAATCTAAATCCCTTTGACCTCTCTGGATAACCAATGAAATGTCCACTTATGGTCCTGGGATCAAGTTTCTTCATCTGAGGATTATAGGGTCTTACTTCCGCTGCGCATCCCCAAACATGAAGATGATTAATACTCGATTTTCCACCATTCCATAACTCATGAGGTGTCTTTGAAACTGATTTACTTGGCACTTTATTCAAAATGTACGATGCAGTCTTTAATGCATCCCCCCACAAAAAGTCTAGTAAGGTAGACTTACTTACCATACTTCTCACCATGTCCATAAGAGTACGATTTCGCCTTTCAGCGACACCGTTCTGTTCTCGGGTACTAGGCATAGTATACTGAGCATCAATGCCACAGTCCTGTAAGTATTTTGCAAATGGTCCAAGGTTGCGACCAGTTTCATCATACCTACCATAATACTCTCCGCCTCGATCAAATCTCACAGCCTTTATCTTCTTCTCCATTTTTAGTTCAACTTTAGCTTTAAAGATTCTAAAGGCCTCAAGAGATTCAGACTTCTCTTGAATCAGATACACATATCCATAACGAGACTGATCATCAATGAAGGTAATGAAGTAACGAAAACCTCCCATTGCTATAGGAGTAAAGGGACCACAAATATCAGTATGAATTAGATCTAAACTTCTTCCTTTCGGAATTACCCTTTTCCTCTAGCTCTAGTAAGTTTCCCTTTGATACAATTGACGCATGTCCCAAAATCAAAAAAATCAACCTTACGCAGGATTCCATCATTGATTAGACGTTCCATTTTTGATTTAGAAATATACCCTAAACGTCTATGCCATAACATAGAGGAATCTTCATTAGACAAATGACGTTTAGAACCCAAAGCCACATTTATAGTAGAGGAATGAATTGCGGATGTAGAAGTAGTAGATAATTCTAGTTTATAAAGCCCATCAGACAATGAAGCAGAACCAATCAATTTTGATCCATAATAACAGACCATTTTATTATTTGCAATGTTGAAAACATAAACTTTACAATCTAACCTTGAAACAGAAATAAGTTTCCGTCTAAGTGATGGAACACAATCTACATTGTCTAATTTCAAAATAAAACCAGAAGACAAAATTAAATCTACTACTCCTACACAATCTACTTGAATCTTCTCCCCATTCCCTACGTAGATGTGCAGCTCCCCATCACTTGGCCTCCTCTTGTTTCTTAGATCCTGCATAGAATTCGTAATATGAATACTAGCGCCTGTATCAAACCACCAAGAAGTGGGGAAACATCAACTAAATTGAATTCAGAACATACTAGAGCTAGAGGAGTACCTATAATCAAGTCCTGAAGCTGAGTGACAAGTTGAGCTGTATTATTCTCTTTGTTGTTCTGTAATTTGTAACAGTCAGATTTCTTATGTCATATTTTCTTGCAGTAGTTGCATTTCCCTTGAAACTTTGTAGACCCTTGACCATTCCTTTTGAAGCTTTTATTCTTTGGTTTGTAGAACTGACCAGTTTGCTTAAATTTACCAAATTTCTCTTTTACTTTCTTTCCTTTCAGATCTGCCTTCTGGGTATTTTTATTACCCCCATGTACAATCAACTAGACTGTCTGTCCTTTCTTCTTCTTTGTCTCTTCCTCTTGAACAAGAATTGTAGTCATGTCATCTATAGTCCATTGCAGACTATTGACATTGTAGGATGTTCTAAGATTGTCAAAACTAGTAGGAAGAGATTCCATAATCTGCCACACCAAGTGACTATCTGCAATGGACACTTTCATCTTTGAGAGTTTATTCGCATACTTGGTCATTTTCAAGATGTGATTGCGAACTCCCCCTACTCCATCATACTTGGACGATGTAAAATTCTCCAATAAGGCACCTCTCTCTGCTTTGTCCTGTTTCTTTATTTTCTTAGCAACTTCAGACAGATATAGTTTGGCAGTCTTCTGATCAAGGATACTCTCCCTAATAGCCCTATCTATACTATGCTGAATGACCATTAAGCAGAGACGGTTGGATTCCTCCCAATCAGTAGCAAGTTTCTTTGTTTCAGAGTCAGCAGACTCAGAAGGTTTAGGAGGCTCATTATGTCTTAGTGCAATGTCGAGATGCATAACAGCAAGCGTCACAGAAATAGATTCTAGTCATTCTTCATAATTAGAACCATCTAGTTTCTTGATGGATGCAAGGTGGGAAGTCAAAGCTGGTAAACATAAAACAATAATTTACCAGTCAATACGCATAATGAAGTGTATAAGAATACAAAAATGCCATTAATAATAATAACATCAATGAATCTGACCAAATGGGCAATTGATCAGATTTCTCCCAGTCTCGTTTTTCCAAAAAAAATAGGAAAAACCCAAAAGAACTAGTTGTAAGGTCCACGTCATTGGGGTCACACCTGAGATGGCAAGATCGCCCAATATGCCTTCCCTACAATCTGAGCAAAGCGAGATGCCTGAAAACAACCTTCCTCAAAAATCCCGTCACCTGAGATGGCAAGACAATGACTCCTGATTCTGTGAAGTTCATCAACATCACCCTTACTCGATTGAGCGGACCGACCAAACGAAGACTCACCTGAGATGGCAAGAGCACGACGTTCGTCATATGGTTTCCTCGATGGTAATCTTTTAATATCGTTGGTGGCGGTCCCATACCTTGAGAAACTAGCCCGCGGAACGGAAGCATCATAACTCAAATCATGGAATCCCATCAACAAGATTGCATTAGGCCCATGGGTTCAGACTTGGTAGCTTTAAATATTATTGACTATTTCGACACTTATTAGGAAAAAACATTCCATGTCTAAGTCCATAAAAGCATCCCACTATGAAGACCCATAATTTAATTATTTCATGGCACATTCCTACTCATGGAATAAAAACATTGTCCCAAACAATGGCTTTTATAAGTGTTAAACTAAGTTCTATTCACATTGTTAAGTTTCTAAAGGCTTCTCATTATTTTATTTAACACTGACGTTTATATCTGTCACTAAACAGTGGACTTTATTTCTGTTTTTCTATATATAAAGTGGCGTTTAGATCACAAATGTCACTAAACCAGTAACTACTCTGAATTTTTAACGACGTTTATATAAATATCACTAAAAACAGTAACTATTCTGAACATTCAACAACGTTTATATAATACTGTCATAAAAAGTGCAGTCACTGTAAATAGTGACGTTCGGTTCGTAACCTACATGAAGTTACATATAATAAAAATAATTCATTATTTCTAAACGTCACCACAGAAATATTATTAGGGTCCTCGGGTCAACCCATATGGGCTCTAATTGGATCGATCCATATGGGTCAGATTAGGGTCCACGGGTCAACCCATATGAGTAAAAATTGGGTTCAGTTTAGAAACTGAACCAAAAATGGTTTTTTTTATTTTAAAATTCAAATGTTTTATTAAAGGGACTAAAAGGCCCTTACTATTCACTTAAATTTACAAAAACCAATATTTTATCTGTATCGTAGCAAAACAGTGAAAAACCCCACAGATCTCTAACACCTTGGAGTTAACCAACGATCCTCAAAAACGAACAAAGAAAACAATTCCAAAAACATAAGATCTGAGCGAAGATTTGCATCTGCAACAACCAAACCAATAAAATTTTAAACAGGACAAAAGAATATCCAACTCCAATAGCAATAACTGAACCCCGAGCCTTGGAGTCAACCACAATATCCCCAAAAAACGAACAAAGAAGACAGTTCCAAACCCATAAGATCAAACAAAACGATCAAATGCTCGACCTCTCAAAACAAAATCAGAAACCAAAGATCCACTAGGAGAAGAGAGAGAGAGAAAAACATAATACCCCTGGAGGACTTGAAGAAGTTCTCAAGAAAATACAGGGGAGAAAAAACATGAGAGGGAAGTACATATATATATAGGGGGACCTGGATCCTCCCTAATGACTGCCAGTGGAAAAAAGGGAAACGTATGCACAAAGTAAAGATGTAAGCCGATCGGATTAGGCACGGATAAGCTACTATCCAAATCCGCCTTGATATCTGATGGATTTGTAAAAATTAAATCCAAATTCGAATTCTCATTTTAACCGGATATCCAGTTTTATCTAGTTAAAATCTAATTCGAATTTGGATTAAAAACCATTGGGGCTGTGCTAGTATCCTATCTTTGTTGGAGAAATTTCGAACTTTTGATTAAATAGAACATCCCTTGATGAAAGGAGATCAAATACTACCAAAAAAATAAAAAAAAGATCAAATATTTCCCTCATGCATGTAATTTCAACCAGAAAGGATTGAAACAAGTCAAACTCATTGTCATCTCATAAAATAGGATCAACAAATAAGTAATTCTAGGATTTTTTTTAGGTAAAAAAATAAAAATAAAAATAAAAATAAAATCAAGCTTGCTGTTGGAATGTCACTGTTGTAAGAATCGTAATTTTGAACCTCAGAGTTTCCCACTTCTGATAAGTAGGGCACTAGAATTTGGAGCTTTGATTACTCCAGTTATGTATCTAGGTTTTTCCCAAACTCCTCAAGAATTACTTTATTAAGTGATACCTATCCAAATAGTTAGTAGAAAAAATTTCATCTAACTCCCAAAAACTATGTCAAATTCGATCTAACCCCCAACAATTTCAAAAGTCTCATCTACCACCCAAAAAGTTTTCAAATGTCTCATCTACCTCCCAAAAATTTTCCACTGTTAGTCAAAGAGACCCCACCCATTAGTAGAGTTTCGTTAGTTGCAAATATTAGGACAATATTGCCCTTATTTCAAAGGTAAAAGATCATAATGCCCCCAAACTAAAAAACACCTTTACCTAAAACCCAACGACGGTGAGTTGCAGAGAATGGTTCTGTTTGAAGGAAGATGAAGAAACACTTGTTTTGTACATGAGAATAGCTATCAAATCTCTCGGAACGGATTCATTATCGAGTCTGAAACGTCCGTTGATGAGTCGATTAAGCCAGAGAGGTCTTGATGCAGGTCTCTAATCGAAATGGGAGAAAATTGGGCAATTTATAACTGGAGATTATGAATACCTAGATGTGATCGTAGAAGAAAATCAGTACTTGGTGGAAGTGTCATTGGCAGCTGAATTCATGATTGCTCGACCGACAGATGAGTATCTGTCATTGCTGAAGGTGTTCCCTATAATTTTTGTTGGAAAACCAGAGGAGCTGAATTCACGATTTCTCCAGAAACGCTAGTTCCGGTGAGAATAAACCTCCTGAGTGTTGGACTTTATATTGTCATTGTTGGCAACTTGGCTGATGTGACAGTGTTTGTGAGTATTCAGTCAGAAAAATAAGGAGAGAGAATGTCAGTGTAGGAGAGAGAGTGTCAGTATAGTGGTACAGATGTGGCAACTTCACTTGTGTGTTCTACAGTATTCTACATGTGTTTCAGATGACTTACAATGAGTTAAATGAGATTTTACATTGATTTTGATGAGAGAGAGTGTGTTTGTGGATCCCACTGGTGATGTGGCCGAGTTTTTGATGATGCGACAGTATTCCTGAAGCTTTTCTGATCATGTTCATGTTTCTCATGTTTCTGGTGTTGTGGCATTGAAGAGAGAAATTCAAGAGAGAGAAAGAAGAGAGAGAATTAGAAGAGAGAGAAAGAGGAGAGAGAAAAAAATGTGAGTGGGACCCACAGGTGTGGTGGCAAGGTGATATGCCAACACGGTAGCCCACGGCACTTGGCATGCATGCACGCAAAGTTTCGGGTTTAAATTCCAAGGTTTGACAGAGTTTTAACTTTGGATCTATTTTTGGTGGGTCCCGCAGCAGGTTCATTGAAATCCGACAGTGGGAAGATGTAAAGCGTCGAGTTATCTTTCCAACGCAACTTGAATCACTCAATTCCGATGTCGGATGAGCGAGATATCGCAGTTTCTGTTGGATCGCTTGAAAAAGTCATTTCACAAGTTGTTTAGGGGCAATTTCGGTATTTCACAAGTTGTTTAGGGGTAATTTCGGCATAAAAAGAGAAGAAGATGCAAGATCAGCGGCCAGATTGAAGCCACGATGCTCAGATCCACTTTTAATGGCTCAGATCAATGCGGGCTAAGGTGTGATGCGAAGATTTCGTCTAGATTCCATCGCGAGTCTTGTGATTCGCCCGTTGCAACATAATATGTTGCGTCGCACTGCATGGAGAAGCTCTTATGATTCGATGTGGCGCACACACATTACGACAGTGAAAAGATTCTAATCCTGTGGTCGTGCGATGACTCCGAACTCCGGAGGTGCGATTTATTCAGATCCGACGGATGATGACAAATCCCGCCATTAACCGACAGATCCAGCTGTCTTCAATGTAGATTCTGTCTCCGCCAATCAGGTCGCGACAGCGCATCGGCGGCACGGCTACGGTGCGGCGCGGGTGCGTGATTATAAAAGGAAAGATTCCTTTTTGAATCTTTTGGTTGGCCAAACTTTAAACTGCCATAACTTCTTCATCCGAGCTCCAAATCAGTCCGTTCAAATTGCAGTTTCCATATTTTTTGATGCTCTATACATTGGGCACCGTTGGGAGTTGTGAAAACCTAGAAAAAATTTGAAAAGAGCATTTTGAAGGCAGAGAGAAGGTTTTCTAGGATTTCGTGCCATGTGGGAGTGATCAATCACCAACTGCCTCTTCTTCGTGCATCAATGGAGTGCTAAATCCCTATGAGAGGTCAGTAGAGCTTTTATTTTCATATTCATGGTGATTATGAGTTGTGTGAAAGAGATTGGAAGCCTGTGGACAAGGTGTGCTCTGTAAATCGATCTCTATCAACATTGAAGGCTGTTGAAGAGTACCTGAGGTCAGTGTGAAGCTCCAGAGAGATTGTTGGCCATTCGAAAGCATTGTTTATGAGATTCTCAATTCCTTATCTATTTATGCTTTGAATTTATTGTATGCTAGCGTAGGTGCAAATTGTTGAATACCTAGCTAGTGGGGGAAAATTGTAAGGCAAATTTATAAGCCTAAAAAAAAATTATTATTTGCTTCTCGTGGGTGCGGGTTAAGCGTGGTGTGCAGCGTGTGCTGAACACTGGTACTTGATACCTGAATTCCTGGCACATGTGTTCCCTCCTAGTTTTATGCTGGATAAATTGGGTGTATGTACTCCCTGCTGTGTAGACAGCAAAAAGAAGTGTATTGAGTATATACGGAGCCCGTTGGGCATTACTCCGTGGACTAGCCATCACACACTGTGTTGGTGAACCACGTATATCCTGTGTTGTGGACTATATATTTTGGAGTGCGTGGAATGACTTGCAGGATGGGTGTGCAAATCTGGTAGACCTAGCCACTGAGTGGTAGCGAGGTAGATTTGCATACGCTTGTGTGTGTGTAAAAAAATATCTCCATCGCCTCGGGCGGCGAGAAATAATCAGGAAAAAGTTTCAGACACTGATTCACTCCCCCTCTCAGTGTCATATCAAGTTCATCACTGAGATGCCTGAAATTGCCGAGCTTTCCAGTCAGAGTCCCGACCATAGATGGATTTTTGATGAACACAAGTTCTTCTAAGGTAGAACCCAAGGTTGAGAGGAACCAGGGAACGATACCTGGGTTTCGGTGAAACATCTGTAGAAGAAAAGCTTGCGGAGATAGATGAAGGAGGAGAGTCGAGGGGAAAGCATGTAATTAAAAGTGCAAGGAGGGTTAGGAGAGAAATCTAAAATGTCGAAGTTGAGCTCGTGGATGTGAGGCGTAATGGTACCGTTTCCCTCGAGAAATAGTCCGACCGATGCCATGAGGAGCCGAGTTGCAGAGGTCGTCAGGGAAGAGAGATCACCAATCGATGTTGGAGTTGATTGAATCCAACACTTGATATAGAGATTCCTGCTCGTCGTAGTAGAGGGAAGTAGAAGAGACAGAGTATGCAGCGATGAAGCAGAGGACAAGAAGGCAGATGAGAGCTATAGAACATGTATCCTCCCTGTAAATCTCATCATGGTCTATATCCAGTGAAATCATTTCCTAGAGATGGGTTTCACATCTTATTTTATCCAAAACATGTCACCGAGTTTCGACCATATTTTTCGATCGAAAATATGGTCGAAACTGAAATTTTAGCCGAATTTTTGTATTTTTGGTATCGAGAGCACATCTCGTTTCGTATAGACCAAAAATTGAAACATTTCGGCCGAAATCAGAAATTTCGACCGAAATTTGAAATTATGGTCGATACCCAGTATCGTTTCGGGTTAGCTAAAATCCGAAATAATCCGGCCAAAATTCTTAACTATTCCCATAACTCAATGTTTTATTTTAATGTTTTAAAGTTTCATTTTAATGTTTTAAAGAAAGGACAAATTAGTAACTTTATCTCATTTTAATGTTTTAAAGTTTGAAATAGAAATGGTAGAAATGTCTACTCATATGTTCAGTCCATTCTGTCAGTTAAATGGAGCCGGTTAGAATATCTAGAAACCATTGGGTAGTAGATCGAATTTGACATAGTTTTTGGGGGTTAGATGAATTTTTTTCTAATTAGTATTATCCTGCTTGACAATGGATATCTAGGGGAGTCAATTGGCAACTGCGAGGACACTCGAACTATCACTGTTTGCTGTCCCAGACAAGGAGTCCGTTGGACCACTAACTTCCAATAAAAAACTGCTAAACAAATTCTGGTTGGATTCCCTAACAATGTGGGGAGTCCACAATCTAGCCGCAACAGAAATTATTCTTCCCATGTAAAAACATCTCTAAAAAATGGGGAATTTTTCACAGAAACAGCAACAAAACATTCATAACAATAATATTTCAAATAAAAATTACTTCTAGCAACTATTATAAACTGGAATCAACAATTTTTATACATAGATAAAAAGAGCCCATGAGATGCAAGTATTGCTCCTTTTGGGGCGAAGCACTGCCATGTTTGTTACTACAACTAGGTCAGGCAATTTATGAACTCAACACTAAAGTAAAATAAAAAATTAACAAAAAAGCAAAATAAAATTCACTGGTATGACTCAGAGGGCCTCTGTAAGTTTGTCTCTTTCTCTCTCCATGAGAGATTCTTTTGAATTTCTCTTTTTGTAACTTGCAAATTTTATGAGGTACCTTTATTTTTCTCTTTTTCTCTCTCTCCTTATGAATTTTGTTTGTAATTTCATTTAATCCAAACTATTTTCTTGTTTTCCTCTTTGAAAAAAAGTTGAAGATCGAGAAAGAAAAAGAAATTGGAGTAAAACCAAACCAATCTTCAACAGAACAATCTTAGTGTTGAAAACCCTAAACCATTCCAAAATAAAAAATCAATAATAATAGAACATTTTTCAACCAAACAAAAAACCTTAAACCATTCCAATCCATTGAAGTAAAACCTTAAACATGAAACAAAAAAAAATCCATACACAAAGGGGGAGAGAGAGAGAGAGAGAGAGAGAGAGAGAGAGAGTACATACCTCTGAGTACAGCAGAGAAGATGGGAGAAAATGGGAGCTGCTTCGAGTTTGGCGGAGTTGATAGATGCTTTGCAGGGATTTTTGCTTTGCAGAGAGGGAGAGAGTTGCTCGATGAAATTTGCAAGAGAAGAGACTTCGATGAGAGCTGGAGTTAAACTTCGTTCTCTAAAGAGTATTGTTTCTATCCGGTAGAAGCAATGGACTCTTTTACCCCATTTTCAGATTCATTGGAGATTAAAAAACATGTATAACTTAAAAATTAACAATAAAATATTTTTGAATTTGAGCAAAAACAGATAGAAAAATATTTTTTTGATAAAAATCAAAAAATATTGAGATCTCTTTTTGAATTTGAGTCTATTTTTATTTTTTTTAAAATAAATAATAATAAAAATTAATACCAAATATCTATAAAAATAAAAATTTATCAAAAAAGTAAAAACAAAAATGATACTGAATAAGAAAATCTAGAATTAACTTATTGAGTAAAACAGAGTAAAGGGTACACTCTGAAGTAATCATTGCAATGCTCAGCATATATTAAATAAAATAGCAAATGACATCTGTCTCCCCACTTCGTTTACTTTTTTTCACTTTTGATTGCATCATCTCATTATTAATATATCAATTCTTTACCTCGTCGCAAACCAATAATGATAAGTAAAGGAATTCGGATAATAACCGGTTCAAAATACGGATATCCGAATCTGTCAGGATAGGGAATGGTCCAGGTCACACTGCTCTGCCTTGCCTCTTAGTTGGGGTTGGTACAACCCTTTTGGATCTGGTGTGGACCAGTCAACAGGGTGGGCAGTTTTAGTTTTTAGATAAAATATTTTGCAGATGTTATGGTAGGGTATACTTCCCCTCTTAAGAGTTTCCTAGCTTTCCAAGTGAATTTTCATAAATGTCGTCCCTAAGACATTACTCTGTGTAGGAACAATGGAAGAGGTCAACTATTTCATGATGTGGAAAACTGATTGTACTTAAGCTCCATTTTTTTTACGTTTAAAATGGTGGGAAAGGAAAAAATTTCCAGTTAAATAGAAATTTTCACTGTTTGTTGTAACTGTTTGTTGTAATGTAAAACGCAAAGAAAGACATTAAAAAAGTAGGAAAATTTAAAAAAAAGAAAAATTGTCATGTAAAATATCATTTGTTGGGAAAATGTTACAACGAAACAAACAGAGCCTTTAAAGAAGAATGTTTGATACATGCTATGCTATATGATTGATTTTGGCTTTGAACATGGTGTTGTATCTATTTAAATATTTAATACCTGGAATTGCCACATCAGCCCTATGCTGATTGATGATTCAAAGGCTGAAAATAGATCGAAGACAAAACACTGGATGGTGAACCATATGACTGAGGTACCATTTGATAATTGATATGTTGACAATCCAAGGGTGCCCCAGTGGTGGTCAGATTTGATAAATGAGTTCTAGAGTCTAGACATTGCTCTATTGGGGCTGTGGGGAAGGTGGGAGGAAGGGAGAGGGCGCTGTAACTCCTCTAGGTGGGAGCTTAAACAGATTTCTGTCTTGGAATTGAAATTTAATACTTGGTCTCTGTATTTTTGTTCATTAATTCTTTTGATATGGGTAGGGTTTGCCATTGAATTAGTTCTGAATGTTCATATGCTTTCAGGTCCCAACCACAAGTGTCCCTGCAATTGTGCGAGAATACCGAAGAGAGTGCTTATGGATAGAGGGGCCCAGTATGGCCTATTCCATTAGAGAATAATGACACAGAATTTTTTTTAATTAAATAATTTATTTTTATTTTAGTACTGGAATTGGAAATATTCTTCTTACGGGCGTCTGGTGTATCCCATTTGTTTTTACTACCCAAGGATTCGATACATTTCGAAATCACGAAATCTCTATAGGAGCGGGTGCTATAGAGAACAATTAGCTAATGAGGCTGTGATAATCAGAGTTCAGAGATTTATAACATATAGGCCCCTCTTTTTCCCCTTCGGAGTTATGATATCCCACAAATTTTCTAGTGATTTTTATGGCTAATTGATGGAGCTTTTAAGAATAGTGCGGCAGAAATATGGGGCTTGGGAGAATGGTTACATTTGGTTTTGAACAAAAGCTCTAAGCTGCAGATGACTGCTGTTAGGTATGTATTCTAATCAAGCTTCCCAACCCTTGGTTGAGTCAGTCGTTCACATCTGATGGCACCTTTACATCCTACCAAGATTGCGGGTCCTTATGAAGGCAACTGTTTCAAGCTGTTGAATAGGGTACCTCAGCTTTTGAGCATGTCTATGGGCGTTGAGACCTGTAAATATCTGTATCAGCATCCTTTTAGATTGATATGGGTATTGGTAACCGAACAAGACAGTGATTTTTATCTTTCCTCTGGAATTGCTCTATATCTTTTGCAGCTTGATGTTATTCCAAATTAAAATGTTTACACTTTACAGAATGTCTTTGGACCATTCTGTGGTATTGAAGATAAAATAGGCCGCATTTGATATTCTATCCCAAAAGTTTCATTCACTGTCTAATAATTTTTTTTTTGCCACTTTTAAAATTACAAACTTGAACAGCATGAAGATATTGAATTTTGACATCTTTACTGTCAATGATGATTATAGGAGCATTATTCTCGAGCTCTCTCACCAAGGAAGAATTAGTTACAGGCACAAGCTCAGACATTCCCAACCGTATTTTTAAAAATTCATCTTCAAAAGACAGACTTGGCCTTGTGAGACATTTATAACACCGCGTTCATTTCCATGACCCTGCATAAGTTGTCCTGGCACCGCGGCACTATACCACGGCTTTGATGTGATCACCCATGACTTTGCGGCACCCATTTTCATACTTGTTTGTTAACATAGAAATATTTGGTCCGGGCAATATATCTGGAAGAAATACTCATGGTCTCCATTCTCACCACCACCCTTTAGCCCTTTAAGTTATGTAGGTGGTTACTTTAGTCTGGGATTTAAGGACAAATGTAAGACCCGTATCAAATTAATTCGGTCTTACCACCTTGAACCAGGTTTACCCATCATGGACGAGATGAATGAACCAAGGACGTGAAGGAGATTGTGATCCCAGGTATCAAATTGACCCAAAAACACTTAATTTAAAGGGAGGGTCGCATACCTAGCAAGGGAGGGTCGGACCCCCCAAGACAGAAAGTCAGACCCTCTATTTTACAGGGAGGGTCAGACACTTTAGGAAACCAAGGGTTGACGGGATCATCGACCCTCTCATCGACCCTCAATTGCCGCCAGAAACTGTAATTATGAAAGTTTCTAAATTTCGATTGGATTCCTTCCAAATCTCAATGGGACTTAGTTTAGGAGTTTCCACCCTATAAATAGGACGTCCCTAAGCCTCTTTCACTCCTTTTACAATCCTATTTGAATTGAGAGAAAGAGAAGAGAATGAAGAGAAGAAGAAGAGAAGCAAGGGAGAGAAGAAAAAGTAAAAAGGAGAAGAGTTGCAGAGAAGGAGTATTCTTCTTAGGTATGGATATTGATTCCATGAATTTATACAGACCTTAGGTTAGATAAGGATGAGAGTGTGATCTTGGAGAAACCCAAACCATCAACCCATGGTTAGGTTTCCATGAAAAACTATGGGAGAATACATAAAAGCTATATAGGTGGATGATTCATGATTCTAGACCATGGAATGTATGTTGAATGGACTGTAGGAGCAAGCCATAGAACCCCAAACAAGAAGAATGGATTAAAAAGAGAAAAATTGATCAAAACCCACAGGGGGTCGCACAGAGGGTCGATGACCATCCGACCCTATGTGATTCTGAGTATCGACCCTCAGGGTTCTAGAAGTCCAGATTAGGGGAGGGTCGCACCAGGGGTCGGTCATAACTCAGACCCTACCTCCGACCCTCAGTTAACAGAATGGTTTTAAAAATTAGAATAAATTCTAATTAAATTTTATCGACTTTGTTAGGTCTTCTAGCAATATAATAGCAATATAAAGGTGATTCTAAAGCTTGGAAGAGTATCTATTAGCAAGCTCAGGTGAGGGAACAAGACCTAAACTAATTGGTTAATAATAAACTACTTTTATTTTCTTGAGTCCAATGCCATGCTTGATTCTATGCGAATATGCTTGTAATGTGCATTCAACATGTCATATAATATTCCTGCTATTATTGTTCATGCATATTTAATTTTGTTTACTTATAACATGATGATGATGATTGATGCTAGGAATAGGTATATGAATGTTTGTGTATGGTTAGTGTGCTTGATGCGAGTAGGACATCAGGGGAAGTGTTAGGCGGTGTTTGATCCGGACACTTTAGCTCTATCTCTGACTCAAGTCTTGTGCATTAGCATCGTCGTATCACCGTTACCTTAGCAGAACTATTGCGACGTAGGACATCAAGGAGGGTCTCTGTCCTTGAGTCCTATACTCTACCGGGAGGCCTTAGCTCTATCTCTACGGGTGCTTTGAGGGATGCTGGGATGAGGCCTTGGATACATTGTTTGACATTAGGATTGGTTAGTAGCGAGCCCCGTTTACAGCCCTATCCATCAGGGGTTTTTTTGTTGGTATGGAGTTGTGCAGCGATAAACGTGACCTTCGTGTACAATGTCCATTGTGGGTGCTGTGGGCGACGGTGAGAGTTCATCGGGCATATCCACACTCTCGTGCATAAAGGTGCGACGGCCACCTATCCTTTCTATAGCACAGTGTAAATGTAAAACCAGACCAAAGATATGAATTGATTGCATGCATATGTATTGTTGCATTGTTTTGTTTGCTCATTGAGCCGTGATGTGTGCTCACCCTTCGACATCGAATATTTTTAGTTAATGATGCAGGTACCACTGTTGCCGATTATATTGATGCTCCAGCGTATGGGCATGTGGCGGCGATTGAAGCTGAAGATGTAGAGGATACGCATGACTCCTTTTGCGAGTGCAACTCATGCGTGTTCGTTTAGGGTTTTTTTTAATTTAATTATTTGGATTTATTAAAGGGATGTAATGATATTTATTTATGTCCTAGTTGATGCAGAATAATTTGGTATTTAAATATTAATATCACATTTAGATTTTTCAGTTCATTTTATTATAAGACTTCCGCTATTGTGTATTTACTCTGATTATGAATGTGGATGTATGAGGTTTAGATAACACGGATATAGCCTACTCGAGATCCTGGTTGAACCGTTGATTTGTTAGCGGTTCATCATACCATTCTGAATAGTGCAGAATTGGGTGTGACACAACAAACGTAGACAATTGTTGCAAGACAATACTGAAAACCCTTCGCTATTTTAAATTTGTTCCCTAGGACTAGAATTGAGTTCGTTCATTTGCAGAATGATTCCATAAAATCATGGTTTTGTATTAAGTCTTTTTATTGCATTGAGATCATTGTTGTGTTGGTGTTTTGTATGCTCGACATCGATCAAATTCAATGGCGAAACTGATTAATACAATAATAATGACTAGGGAAGGGGACTCCTAGAGGAAGAAAGCACCTAAGATTTAAATTTCGATTTAGGTAGCATTTTAGTTTCCTCAAGCAAATGAAATTTTGAGATTCATTTTGATGGCTCTAGTCATCGCCAAGATTTTTATACCCAAATGATTTGATGAGGTCGAGATTCGATATTGTGCTTGTTCTTTTTTTATTTTGAGGTTGTCTATCAATTTTTTAAAAATAGTTTCTTTAATTTGTTGTTGTATAGTTTTATTTTCCCAATAAATTTTAATTAAAAAAAAGAAAAGGAAATATTGGGATACAGTGAGTTCATGTTGAAATTTTGGAGAAAATTTTCTTTCTATAAACCACCAATTAAGGATAGGCGTGTTGGAAATTTTTTTTTTAAAGTACAAGACGAAAATGGAACATATATAGGGAGAAAGCAAAGAACCCAATACTCAATTTATTGATATGTATGCCCTTTATTGGTATTATGATTTGCAAGCTACTGGCAATGGACAGGATGCTGCCACATAGTTGCAAGCACATCTATAATTGGGGTGAAGAGTGTTAAGGAGAGAATCTCTCACCGGTTACAAAGATTCAAATTCAAATTATGAATTTGAATTCTCGCCGGTTACAAAGATTCAAATTCAATTTTTGAATTACAGATATTAAAGAGAAAATCTCTCAATGGTTATAAATATTCAAATTCAAAATTTGTAACTTACAAAAACAATAACTGGATTTGATATCCATCTCTTAATTCCTTCCATGGATTCCGCTTTAGCTTTTTTTTCCTATGTCTAGTTTGTCAATCTCTTCCTCTCCTAATGTTCAACATCATATTTCCATCAAACTACAGTCTGATAATTATCTTCTATGGACTACTTAACTTTTCCCTCTTCTTAGGGGCTATGATTTGATTGGCTTTGTTGATGGCACTAAGCCAAGTCCACCCCCGACAATCACCACCACCACCGTCACTCCCACTTCTCCTTCGGAGAATTCTGCTCTACCTACCATCACCATTCTTCCTAATCCTAGCTATGAAGACTGGATCCGTAAGGATCAAATAGTCCTAAGCTGGTTGATTTCCTCTCTGAGCCCGAAAGTCCTTCCATATGTAGTTGGCTTGAACTCGGCTACAGCAGTATGGTCGACTTTACGTTCTGCCTTTGGCACCTTATGTCATACCAGTAGTCTACAACTACACATGTAACTCCAAGGTATGGTAACAGGTAACAAAACTGTTTTTGAATACCTCCGTGAGGTTAAATATATTTCGGACCAACTGACAACATCCAATAAACCACTTTCTGTAGAGGAGCTTAATGCCATTGTTTTTCGTAATCTTGGAGCTAATTACAACGACATAATTGCTGCACTAGCTACAAAGTCTGAAGCCCTTCCCTTCCATGATCTTCATCACCTTTTATTGAGTCATGAAATGCGACTCAACAATGCCCAATCGGTTATCACTGCTAACCTGAGCACTATGCAACGCTCACCGAATGCTACTACGTATTTCTATTTGCCTTCACAAGGACCTATGCAAACCCCTCCACAAGGCTCTCCCCATTCTCGACCACCCTCCAATTTTGGTCAAAATAGAAAACATGGATACCGACATGGTAAGAGAGAAATGTGTCAAATCTGCAATCGTCCCAATCACCTGGCATCCAAATGCTACTTTCGATACACTGGTGGTGCAGCACCTACCTCCACCAATAATCCAACTGCAAACATGACAAGACTACTTCCTACTCCACCAATATTTTCACATGAATGGTATCCTGATACAGCGACTACTCATCATGTGACACCCGACCTTAGCAATTTGCATGTCTCCAACAGATATAATGGTAAGGAATCATTACGGGTTGGTAATGGAGTTGGTCTTAATATTAGTCATATCGGTTCCTCCTCTATTTCTCTATCACCAAACTCCTCTTTTCAATTTTTTAATATTCACTATGTTCCACACATTCAAAAAAATCTATTATCAGTTCACTAATTCACAAAGGATAACCAATGTTATTTTGAATTTTACCCCTATTATTTTCTTGTGAAAGATCAGGTGACGAACAGGGTACTGCTGAAAGACCGACTTGATGATGGACTGTATAAGCTGCCGACTAGTCTTCCTTCCCATAAACCTTCTACTTATCATGTTCACTCCATAGTACCTATCAATGCAGATGATTGGCATGCACGGTTGGGTCATCCCCATTCCCGAACTGGCAAGCACCTAATCTCCTCCCATTCTCTACCTACTTCATCATCTATTATTAATAAATGTGCTGCTTGTTTTAAGGACAAGACTCACCGGTTTTCATTACCATTAACATTGTCTGTTAGTAATGCACCTTTGGATTTGATTTTTAGTGATGTGTGGAGACCTGTTCCATATGTTTCCTCTACTAATAATCTCTATTTTATTATTTTTATTGATGATTATTCCAAATACACATGGTATTATCCTATATTGAAACGATCCTCTGTTCCTGTAATTTTAGATCAATATCGAGTAATGGTTGAGAATCAATTTTTCACAAAAATCAAATGTTTTCAATCTGATTGGGGAGGGGAATACCAAAAGGTGAATACTTTACTTCAAAAATTTGGAATTATTCATAGAGTTGCATGTCCCCATACGCAAGAACAAAATGGAACTGCAGAACGGAAAATTCGACACATTGTCGATACCGGTCTTACTCTGTTGGCACATGCTTCATTACCTATGACATTTTGGGACTATGCATTCCAAACAGCTACTTTTCTCATAAATCGATTAACCACACCGATTTTACAAAATAAATCTCCATTTGAAGTCTTATTCAAAAAGACACCTAATTACGCATTCCTTAAAGTATTTGGGTGTACTGCCTTCCCCCTCCTTCGACCTTACAATTTACAAAATTCAGTATGCGCTCAATACCATGTGTTTTTCTTGGTTATAGTCCCCTTCATATGGGATATCGATGCCTAGATTACAAAACAAATCGAATGTACATTGGACGACATGTGCAATTTATTGAAAATTCTTTCCCATATGCATCGGTATCCCCATCATCCCCTAGTCCTCCCCCACCCACATCAGTCCCATGGCTGTCGGTTTTGACTCCTAATGGACACCCATCATCACCTCGGGCTCCACCAGATCCTCCATGTCTCTAGGTATCTTCTCCATCCTCCCCTCCTATCATATCCCCTTCATTGACCGATGCTAATATTACTTCCAATCTCCCCAATCCCTTGATTTCTACTAATGCTTTTATGGAAGAAGTTGTAGATTTACCTACCATTGCAGATTCACCACATGACCTCAGTTCCCAAGCCCAAGATTCACTAGCACCTTCTCCAATTGCTCCTCAACGCACTCACCACATGCAGTTGCGACCCAATCCAAAACCTTCATCGAAGTACCCTATTCCTTCGGCTCATATGACCACCTGCAACAGTGAAGTGGAGCCAAACAATTTTACAGAAGCTTAAAAACATCCTCAATGGAGAGCTGCTATGATGACCGAATTCAATGCTTTGCTTAAGAATGGAACTTGAAGCTTAGTTCCTCCTTCCCCTTCCTTTAATGTGGTCGGTTCAAAATGGGTATTTCGCATTAAAAGAAAGTCTGATGGTAGCATTGAACGCTACAAAGCCAGACTCGTTGCCAAAGGATACAATCAACAAGAGGGCCTAGACTATGGAGAAACATTCAGCCCAGTGGTTAAACCAACTACAGTACACACTGTCTTGACTACTGCAACTACCCATCGTTGGTGCATTCGCCAGCTTGACGTGAGCAATGCTTTTCTCCATGGCACGCTAACAGAAGAGGTTTATATGTCACAGCCAATAGGCTTCATTGACGAATCCCGACCTCATCACATTTGCAAGCTTCACAAGTCTCTGTATGGTTTAAAACAGGCCCCCCGTGCATGGTTTCATCGGCTGAGTACATTCTTGATTTCCATCGGTTTTGAGGGCTCCAAAACCGACGCCTCTCTCTTCATCTTTAATGATGTCAGTCGATGTATGTATATCTTGATCTATGTTGATGATATTTTCTTAACAGGATCTGACTCAACCTTCATCACATCGGTAATAGCCTCTCTCAGTAAAGAATTTGCAGTTCGGGATTTGGGCTCCCTCCATTACTTCCTCGGCATTGAAGTAATTCCAACTCACAATGGTATTATACTTTCACAACAGAAGTATATTTTGGATCTACTTCGAAAAACTACAATGGCTGAGGCGAAGCCTGTTACTACACCCATGGCCACCACTACTCGGCTCTCTATACATAGTGGCACTCCTTTGGCCGATGCTACAGTCTATAGGAGTACAGTTGGCGCATTGCAATATGCCACACTGACTCGACCAGATATCTCTTATTCGGTCAATAAAGTTTGTCAATTTTTGAAGGCTCCAATCGATGAACATTGGCAAGCCGTCAAACGCATACTGCGTTATCTCAAGCAACACCTACACTCATGGCCTGTCTATATCAAGGGGACCTTGCAACCAACTCTTTGCGTACAGTGATGCTGATTGGGCCGGCTGTATAGACAATCGTCGTTCAACTGGTGGTTTTGCAGTATTTTTAGGTCCTAATTTAATCTCTTGGTCAGCTAAGAAACAACACACCATTGCCAGATCATCTACCGAGGCAGAATATCGCTCCCTAGCAGATACCACTGCCGAATTACAGTGGCTCCACTCTCTCTTACATGAACTCGGAGTTAAGCTTCCTCAGTCTCCAATTTTATGGTGTGACAATCTCGGTGCAACATACCTCACTGCTAATCTAATTTTTCATGCACGGACAAAGCATATTGAGATTGACTACCACTATGTTCGCCATTTGGTTGCTCAACGTCTTCTCGATGTTCATTTCATCTCAACTCATGACCAATTGGCTGACATTTTCACCAAACCATTGTCCTCCATTCGGTTCAATCATCTCCGATGCAAGTTGAAGATCGATCAACGACCCTCTCCAACTTGAGGGGGGATGTTAAGGAGAGAATCTCTCACCGATTACAAAGATTCAAATTCAAATTATGAATTTGAATTCTCGCCGGTTACAAAGATTCAAATTCAATTTTTGAATTACAAAAATTAAAGAGAGAATCTCTCAATGGTTACAAATATTCAAATTCAAAATTTGTAACTTACAAAAACAATAACTGGATTTGATATCCAGCTCTTAATTCCTTTCATCGGTTACAAAGATTCAAATTCAAAATTTGTAATTCAAATACACAATGTAAACAATTCCATCATATTATAAATATACCTGTATCCAATGTATTTAGGTAAGGCTTTGAATCAATTCAAAATTTCAAAGTTTACAAAGAGGATCTACATCGTTCTCCTAACAGATTCCAAAACCTTTATATTTTTGATAGCATTTTTGGCGACAAGTGCTGAGCGTGCAGCCGTTACAATCCAATATTGTCTGCCAATTCAATGCATCTGCCTTGAGCACCATTGATGCAACTGCAACAATCATGATACAAGTATCAGTAAATAAATTTTGTTGTAGTTCATCAAAACAAAAGAAATTAAGCTATCATTCATACTATCATTCACTGGAAACCAAGGGGGAGAAATAGATGTGAAAATAGATGTAGATAGAGCAAACCTGAGAAGACAAGGATGGCCAGAATGATAAATGAGGTATAACAAACCTTAGCCATTGCTAATTCAATGTTGCAAATATAAACTAGAAAAACTTCACTGCCCACGTTGAGTGCTTGATTCCCTGCTTATAGTGGTATTCATAGAGAAAGTTTTGGAGCTTATCAAGAAGATGGTCCATATGTTGACCTACAATGTAGGGATATGGTAGTATTCTCACTAGTGTATAAAATTTCAATATTAAAAAAGATAGTGTGTGTGATTATATATATATATATATATATATATATATATATATATATATATATATATATATATATATATATATATATGTGGTGAAACAGCTATAACACAATGAATAAGGAAAGTGGAAGGATCATTTAGTGAGTAGATTTGTTAAGCAAATATTAAAAAGATGGGTTGTTTTAAATATGGAAAATAAAAGACTTGCTAAGCAAATATTACGAAGATGAGTTATGATAAGTATGGGAAGAAAAAGATTTGTTTTTTTTTTGCACATCTGTGGTAATTGATGAGCATGGTTCAAGGTATCAGTATCTGATTGACTAGATTAATCAATTCGTATTGGTTTAGGACTTGATCGATTCTTGATTTGATCATAGACCCCTGCCAATTTTACTACTATTTTAATGAGGATTGGGCACGTGTTGGTTTCCCATTATATTAATACACTGAACATATCTGGACGAATCAGTTTTGGACATGACCAATATCATGTCCGATACTTAGATTTAAAACAATGTTCATCAATCATCAAAATAAGACAGATGGTGCAAAAAAAGAATCTTTTTCTTCCTATACTTAAACAAACCATCTTTTAAATATTTATTTTCTTAACAAATCTATTCACTAATATTTACTTAACAAATCTATTCATTAACAATTAATATGGTAAATCAATTGTGGAGGGTGGGAGAATAAAAGAACAATAAGATTGTTATAAAAGAAAAGGTATGTTACGAAAAGATACAAATACCTTTTTTAAATGTCAATTTATAATATAATAATAGAATTATAATAAAAGAAAAGAAAATTTCTATTTTGCCCCCACCTAATTGATCCTTCAACCTTCCTTTCCCATTCTGTTATAATCGTTTCATCATTTTGTACTTCTTCCTAACGTAACCCATTCTTGTATTAATTAAACATTATAGAATTATAGTGAACAATTTAAGGGTTCATTTGAATGTAACAAGTTGTTACAATATGTAGTTGTAATCAATTATCTTTAATGCACATTCAGTGGACCATCATGGAAACTTCAATATAAAAATAGTAGTTTTGATATTTTATTTGAGGATTTGATGTAAATTTAATGGTGAAAAGATCTTGTTACAGCATGTAGTTATAACAAGATTTATTAAACCTAGAAAAACCCTTTAACAAGATGAACCATATACATACCCTACAAACTGAATCGGACCGTTGAACCATATGTTGAACAGGAACTGCTTGTCATCTATGCAAAACAATGGCTTTTTCTCATGCAGTATTGTTACCGAATCTTTTCCATTCTTATCATATGTTATGTTTTATTTCTTTAATTTCTGAAATTTTTGAATATGTGTATTTATTTATTTTTTTTTTTTTTGGGAAACGAGTGTTCCGTTAGGTAAGGATTGAACACAAATATTAAAAAGTAGCACCCAAGAACATATAAGGGCCTCAATATTTGATTACTTTTTTCTTGGAACACTTTTTGTTTTTATGGAATTTTTTTTATTGGGAAAAGCAATGAAATGCTCGTTCTAAAATTTTAACCTTAAATCCGGCCCCCAAAATGAAAAAAATAGTTACAAAACTGAAATGTAAACTTTTAATGCCTAAATTCATTAGTTCACAACATTTTACCATACCTCAATTTATGATTGAATTTTCACCATTTTCTAAATTGCAAATCTGAGCAGCCCATGGACATCGCACTTTGCCACCTCTCCCATTAATGATGATTATATGAGCACCAATCTCGAATTTTTGGAAAATTTATCTTCGAAAGACAGATTTGGCCTTGTGGGACATCGGCGATCCGGTAGAAAGTTCCACGATGCCATGGCTCCATAGTGCTACTCTGCTGGAGTGATGTGATTACTTTCGGAGTGCCATAGGATTCAAATCTTCTCATGGTTTTATGTTAGTATGAGGAAAATTCTATGATTATCATCCACTAGTGCATATATACCAATGCATCAATATCTGCACACAGTAAATTATAACCACAGGATTTTTCTTATACCAACATGAAGGCATGAGAGGATTAAAATCCCTTAATGTCTACTCTTTACATTTTTTTTTCTTTTCATCCTGGATTTTTTTTTTTTTACGGGGGTGGACTCGTCTGTACCACTCATTCGATTGGCCATGAGGACAAGCTGCAATCTTAGGGTCAAGATTGAATAAATGCAAAATAAAAGCATGGATGAAAGTTGAGAAAATCCCATCTTGCCTTTTCTAATATCTTGAAGGATTGCATTCATTTGGTCTGGGCTGGACTTGCTTACAGAAGAAGATGACAAATGCATGGTTGGTTTTGTTGTGTTCTCTTTCTATTTCCATCAATAGTGGACATAAAAGAAAGAAGTGTTTTGAATCATACAGATCTGAACGGTTCCTTTTGAACTACTCTTCAACCCGCAAGTCCAGCTTCACCTTCAAAGTCTTCAACCGGCCGTTCTTCCGACAATCTCATTTCTTTGAGTGTTCTCTTTCTATTTCTAGTTTCTTTGCTTTGACTCTCTGAAAAGGTGTTCACATTATGGTTCTAAATCTAGGTACCAGACACCGTTCAAAAATATACAAAACCAATCTGATCCAGTGGGAAACTGATACATGTTCGATCTTCATTAAAGTATTACCGGATAAAAAATTAACTAGTCCAAAACATATACTAATCTATCATTCCAATATTGATACCTTGAACCACTGTTCCCAAAATTTTGGTGTTGAGGTTCATGCCACCTTTGACAATTCATTTCCTTCAATAGATTCGTGTGAATCGGACAAATTTTAGTTGCCTTGGACCAAACGGTTCCTTTCAAGTTGTGTAATTGATCAAATTTGTGATTCAGCAACAACTAAAATGACTCCACACAGATTACTTTAGAAGGAACTGTTCAACTTGTGACAAGCTTCCGTTGATAGCTCAGCGTCTCTGTACAGAGTTTGTACCAAGACAGTATTGAAGGAGATAGGTAGGACCTGCTGACCTGGGACTCTGGGACTCAGTTGGCCCCACCGGATTTCAATTGGATCCGGGCCAGATTGTCAACTGCAATGATCCTGGCTGGTTAAACTATTAAACAACTGGTTGACACAAAATCAAGAGCTAGCCCATGGAATTACAATCATGCATGGTTTGATGCCATGACAAAACCGACAGGCACTACCTAGCTAGCTCTTTTGGAAATGTAATCCAGATCCTACAGCACTATGGGCAATTCCTTAAACGAAGCCGGACTGGAGATCTGAATCCATAGATAGTGATGGGCTACTCTTAACAAGACTTTTATCATAACATATGGCAGCAGATTGTTGAAAGGGAATTGCACACAAGACAATGACAATGACAATCAATATTTTAAATCCAGGTATTGAACACAAGTGTATATGTCATGTCTAAAAGCGATCTGAGACTAATCTTGATGGTCTATATTTACAATTCATAGCAGGAAAAAAAGAACACTTAATAGTCCAGTATTAAAGAAACTTTTTTATGTACTCATATAGTACACGAGGATGACAGGTCATAAACTGTCTGAATCTCAGAGATTAGAATTAGGTTGAATCACACAAAAATGACAGGCATTCTAACTAAAGAGTCAGCAATATCATTTTATTTGATAAAATTAATTATACTTTTTAAAGTTTTATAATGTAATGTCAGAAATGTAAGGCTAAGATCGAAATCCTCTAATTTTAAAAGCGTAGATGAAAAATATCTTTCATATAAAAGAGGCAAGATTCGTTAGCATTGCTTTACAGTAGCTGTTCTTAGATTGGAAATAATTAATTATTTTTTTCTTTGGTAGGAATTAACCATGCTAGCTTTTTAAAGTTTTTGTCAAACTTCAGACGGCAAAAACATTTATTAATGGGTTCCCGGTGTACTTATTGATTACAACTAAAAATACGTAGACTATACGATTTGTCTTGCTGTTAGAATCTGCGATTATGATCTTTGGTGGTGGGGTAGAAGACATGAGGACAAACAAGGGAGGTTGGACCATAGTTATTTAATTCTCCGAATTATTTAGAAATTATTTTTTTGAATCAAATAATTTAAATAATTCTCCCGAATTCGAATTATATTTAATGATTCTTTAAAATTCTCGTATTTTTTGTCCAGAAATAAATATCACGAATAATTCTTTCATATCCAAATTATACGGAATAATTCTTATACTTAAAAAAACTATTAATATCCTAATGGAGGACTTAATGCCTTAACTATTACTCTCAAACAAAGTTTTTCGAAAAAAAAAAAAAGAAGACTTAATGCCATAACTATTTGCATCTTTTTCAATCTAAGACTAATTATAAGTTTAAAAATCACGTTATAATATAAAACAGATCATTAATTTCATTTGTTTTCCAATGTGAGATTAAATATGAGTACGAAAATCAAATCATAATATAAAACAAATCATTAATGTCATTCGACAACATGGAATTAAATATGAATATAAAAATCATACCATAATACAAAGCAAATCATCACTTTTGTGTGCTTTTCCAATCGGGATTAAATATGAATCTAAAAATAAATATTATAATAACCATGAGGAAGTAATTAACGAACATGAAAAAGAGATGGATTTCATGAGGATGATTGGATGAATTTATGAAAATGTTTGATTTTATGAATATCAGTTCCACTAGATTAGTAATGCAATCATAATAAAATCTAATGATCCACATTATATATTGTAATGAAATCTAACAAATCCACTATTACACACATACCCATCTATTATGTATTATTTTGTTATTTATAAATTAAATATTATTCTAATGTCACTTATATATTATGCAGGTGTAATAATGGATTGATAGGAGCATCAAATATTAAAAATTAATATCCAAATTTTTTGTCCGAATTTTTTTAGACAAAAGAATAATTCTCGAACCGAACATAATTCAAATTTTATTTTAAGTCCACTTTTTTGACTGCATCTTTGACTAAATTCTTAAATTATCGAAGTGACTCATTCCGAATTATTCTCCTTCCAAATGATTCCCGAATCCGAATTAAATAACTATGGGTTGGACACTGAGCCTAAAGAATATTCCAATATTGCCTAAAATTAGGACTCTGAACAACAAGCAATCACCAAGGGCTCTTGGATTCTAACCTCACCAATTTCACTTAACAAGCATTAAAAAAAAACAAAATAATAATAAAATAAAGATAGCAAGTATTTAAAAACTTTAATTGAAAAAATAGATAAAGTACAACAGCTATTCAAATTGGTTTTTTTAACATAACTGGTATGGATGCCAATTCTTAATCAGTCTTAAACCAAAACCCTAGACTGAAGAAATCTAAGATTAAATTGGGCCATTTAGTCCAGAAAAGTAGAAGGGTCATTAGGTGGTAGGTTGTGGGTTAATATTGTAAACTGGTATTTAGTGGTTGTCAATGGGTACTGAACTGGGGGTTTATTTTCAGCCATTAAAGTCTTTTGAGTTAATTAGATTAGGAGTCTTTTACTTAGTGAGGAATGTTTCTTTTCTTTCACTCCAAGTGATGCCAATGGATTTGTTAGCATACTCCCTTGTTAGGAAAGTATTAACATCAACGAAGATGATTAATTGGCCATTATTCACTTCTGGGTTAAATGATTTTTGTTATTATTGATGCTTCGGTTTGTACCCGTTTATCTGATCAATAAATCTCTCTTTTATCAAAAAAAAAAAAAAAAAAAAAAAAAAAAAAAGAAAAAAGAATCCAGCAATGTATTGATGATGAGTATATCACACAGCTTGAGCATTCGGGGCGCTATGTCATTATCATGGGCCCTTCACTCTTACTACGATATTGGGAATTACTCCACGTATTACTTGATGTAAAATAGATAGTGGATTGAGTGCGTCCCCTCATTTGCTTGCCTCCTGCTAGCTTAGAATGCCTACAGAGACGAAATTAACCGTTAAAAGCAACATTTGAAGTTTTAACAAGGCATGGGCAGCCTTGGCAAAGCTTCAAACAAAGAGGTTTTTTGAACTCTTTGTTCATGCATGTTCCATTATTAACAATGGAATGGATAAATATTCACCCTTGCTGCATGTTCCATTATTAACAATGGAATGGATAAATATTCACCCTTGCTCCGATATAATTCAGTGGAAAGGGAGTCCATAGCATTGTCTTTTTCAATGTGATAAAAGTTACACGGTATCTATTTTTATTTGATAATATGGTATTTCCATGGGTTTGCCTTGGTATTGTCGCAGGGGTTTTGGGCTTTACCCCTTCATGTATGGTTACCTGATGCCACGGAGGATCTTACTCCTCCATGGTGCTACTATGGTAGCAACAAGACTTTTTCTTGTAGTTCGGCTTTGCCCTCTTTATACAGCCATATCTTATATAATGCCTCTAATTTCTCTTGTAGGTCTAATAACAATCCTATTAGGAGCTACTTTGGCTCTTGTTCAAAATGACATTATGACTCTGTTTGTTTTGATGTAAAATTTTATGTATAACATTTAATATGTAATTTTGTTCAATGTTTGTTTCCTAAAATACAATGATCCCTTAAGAGAGAGGGAAAATAAACTTCAGATTTGTTTTATTGGAAATAAACATTGATTTTTTTTTTTACTTATAAAACATTACACATAACATTTTATGATAAATTTTACATCAAAACAAACGGCCTAAGAGAAATTTAACCTATTCTAAAATGTCTCAATTGGATTTTACTATATTAGTTCTAGGAATGGGGTCTTATCGAACAGCTTCATTTCATTTGATCACCCCTACCTATTCTGGGTTTAGTTCTATTTAGTGGTCCCTCCAATTGGGATTTTCTGTAGTGAGGCCAGTCCTGTAGTGAGGTGTAGTGAGGATCCCATCTACTAAAAGTGAATCTACGTGTATCCCGATGCATTTTGAGTGGATCAGGATACATGCCTATCTACTTTGAGTGGATGAGATCCTCACTACACAGGTGCCTCACTACAGAAGATCTTTTTCCCCTTTGGAGTGGTTTCACTTGTTATTTTCAAAACTGGCCCGACATGTCCTCAGTGAACATATACTATGATAAATCATTGACTTGTCTGGTATCTGAAACACCAATTAGTAGGGAAGAGCGTCTGAAAATAGATTTGAGATAAAAAACAACATTTATTCCTGATCTTATAAATCAAATCAGCTAGGTATATATATATTAGCTTCTTCATGCATTGACATTTGAGAATCCGAAAATGGATTTGAGATCGATCAAAGATTAGCCTTTAACTCATTAAACAATGAAGCAAAGACATACATTTCCTACTTGTTGAGAACAAAATCAATCTCAATTTCACCATCTAATTTACGGCTCTCTTTCATAAACTGTTGACACCCTGTCCAATCAGTGCAGTTAGTGTTGTCATTGTTGGCAACCCAAGCAGAGAAAGTGATTTGGAGGAGAGAGAGTATCTGTAGGACTCTCCGTCAGTCAAGCAGCCAAAGAGAATGAAGCTTAATTGATGAAAAAGTCCATCTGAAGTGGAGAGAAAGAAGGGAGAGAAAGAAGAGAGAGAAAGAAGAGAGAGAAAATGGAAGAGAGAGAAAGAGGAGAGAGAATGGGTGGGGACCAGGTGGGTCCGACCTTGGGTGGCCAGGCCAGCATGGCAGCCAGCCCAGGCCAGCAGTGCAGAAGCCCGCGGCACCAGGCCAGCAGGCCTTGCCAGCATGCCAGGGCCATGCCACAAGCAAGCCAGCAGCAGCACGCACAGCAGGGCCACGCACAGCAGGGCCACGCACAGCAGGGCCACGCAGCAGCAGCCCCGCGCGCAAGGCCATGCCGCGCGCAGCAAGCCAGCGCTGCGCCAAGGCATGCCGCGCGCAGCAAGCCAGCGCTGCGCGCAAGGCATGCCTCGCGCAGCAAGCCAGCGCTGCGCGCAAGGCATGCCGCGCGCAAGGCTTGCTCGGCAGCACCGCGCAGCAGAGCCCGCACGCTCGCAGCAAGCCAGCGCTGCGCGCATGCGCTGGGCAGAGGCATGCACGCAGCCTGTTCGACGAAATGCCGCAATGAAGGAAAATGTCCGAACCTTACTGGAAAAAAATCGACTTACAGGGCATTACCACACATTCACAGGGGTATTTTGGTCATTTTGAAGAGAGAATATTCCGTATGGGTGGCTTGGATCAAGCCACGACAGCAAGATTCCAAATGGAGGGCTGTCAAAAATGCGGGATCTGGTATAGCGTCAGATTCGCGCAAAGATTCCATCGCGAGCCTTCTGAGTGGCTGGAAGCAAGATTAAATGGTGGGTTGCGTCGCACGGGAGTGGATCCCTGATTCGGTGGAGCGCATGCATGATGCACATGCGCATAAGATGCGCATCTGAAGGCTAAGGAGGCTTCCGATTGCACCTGACGCGATGAAGCCAATCGGACGGATCTGAGAAGATCCCGCCACTCTCTGACCCATCCAACGGTCAGATTTCAAAGATTCTCTTTCCGCCAATCAGAAGACGACAACGACGTACGTTGCGTCAGATGCGGCGCCGCTATGGTGCGTCGCGGCGCACCGAATCAAGGCCGGAGATTCCATTTGGAATAATCTCACTGGCCGAACTTCTTTTGGCCATATCTTGGCCGTCCGAGCTCCGATTGAGGCGATTCAAAAACTCACGGCTTTCTCTCTCCGAGTAGAATCTGCTGAAACGAAAAAAAATCAAGGTTTTGAAGGAAAGAGCTGCGGGTTTTGGGGGAAATGGTGTTTTGGAGCTTTCTTTGAAGAGCAAACCTCTCTTCACCTTCTTCCTTCTGATACACATGGGTATTTGAGCAGTTTGGAGTGAAGTGTGAGTATGAGTGACAGTTTGATGTGACTGATGGTGTGCGAGATGCGTTAGAAGAAGGCCGAAGGTCCATTCCATTGACGAAGCGTATCTATCACTACTGGAGAGCTTGGAACATCCATTTGATGAGAACTAATCCTTCTGTGATCACGCCGGGAAGGTAATCACGCACACAAATCCTACTTATTGTATCAGAGATATATGGGAAGGGTTTGTAATGATTTATGATATCCATTTTGTATAACATGTCAAGTGGGTGCTTGACTGGAGTTGGGGTAGGTGCCTCGAGCACAGTTGTAGCTGTGAATGCGGTTGATGTTGTAGCATCAGGGTTGTAGGTGCAACCATAGCATTTCTGTTGTGTATCGGGTATATACGAAACCCTGGTTAGGGTATTGCCCCGTGGAGTAGCCATCACAATGTGTGATTGGTGAACCACGTTATATTGTGTGTCCCATGCGTGTGATTGTGATTGTGGAATAGAAGTCCGTGTGCTGCAGGTCTGGGTGTACACACTTGGTAGACCAAGCCCCTGGTATGGATACCTGTGGGTGGGTGGTTGGTGTGTGCACGAAATGTGTTTGATAGATTGTCTGCGAGAAGGTCTCAAGAAATCAGCTCAAGGCAGCATAGCGCAGTTTGATCAACAGCTCTTAGCAGCAGTGTTCATAGCATCAGGGCAAATCGTTTAGTGAAAAAGTTTTAGTGGCCACTGATTCACCCCCCCCCTCTCAGTGTCAACCTGGGACTAACAATAAACATGAATCCCGTTCTATCATTTGATACAAACTCCACCTTCTTTGGTTTCCCCCACCCAAAATCCACCCCATAAAGTCCGGACCGTGGTGATCCAGCTACTGCAAGAACTCTCAGAAACTCCAGACTTCACAAGTCTGAAATGGCATTCTCTAGACCTCTCTCAACTTCTTTGTCCAGTTTCCGAATTGCTTCTCCTATCAATTCTGATGCCACAACCACTCCATCTTCCCTCAACAAATTACTTCTCTCTGTAGTCACCAAAAAAGGTTTCACACAATTCCCAAAGTATGTTCCCGGGATTGGACAACCCATCTTCATACGAGCCCTGCAATCTACGTTCACCCAAAAATGGGTTTTAGTGTGATTGTCAGGTCTATGCTCAGTTGCTGCTGCTTCTGCTTTGGCCAAACAAACCCAGGCGAAAGCACAAGTCACCACGTATGTTGACGTATGAATTGGTTCTGGTTGTTTAACTTTGTTTTGTTGAGCCAGGATCCATTCCTTAAGTCTCCTAAGATCGGTTGGATTCAGCTCCATCGTAGCTCGAACCATGTCTGGTTGGATTTCCATGTCCATCATCCTTAAGCTTCTGTTTCCAGACACAAATTCAGTCCCCATGAATCTCTTTTACTCATTCAAGTATATCTTTTCGATGCCAGTGGGCACCTTGATCACAGACCTGTCCAAGAATGGGGGAGACTGAGTTGATACCGATTTAGTTACATCTCCCAACTTGGAAATCAAAGCCCATGTCCTGATGAAGTTGCCAATTGTTCTACCATCGATGATTGAATGGTTGCTTGTCATTCCAACAGAGAGACCGAAATTTGGGAAAAGTGTTTTGTATTGCCAGCACCGGAACATTGGGTCCAGAAGATGGCAAGTATGGAACAAGTGGGTGTGATTCAGTTACATCTCTTGGATAGTCCTTGGTGAGAAAGATGAAATCGGCATCCGACTCAGCAATGGTTACCGATACTGAGTTGCTGTCTACGTAACGGATTAGGGGTCTATAGGAATCATGAGGCCATGAAAGTTTTCCTGCAGGAGGATAGAAATGGGTAAGGGTGCAAGTGGGAGAGTTTGATTTGCGGAATGAGAAATTGAGTTATTAGAGACAATGGGTATGGGTAGTCATAGAAGAAGAGGATTTGTGGGGGTGACAATGGAAACCACAGTTGGTCAAAGGAGGTGAGAGGAATATCTGCAATCGCCACAGGAACAGAACCTGATGGTGGAGCTACAGTGCACTGCTCGATTACCTTAACCGGTTTGCAAGCCGCCATCAAACTGAGAAAACTGAAGCAGAAACCAATAATAATAAAAAAAAAAAAGGGATTGTGGATGAAAAGTGATTAAAAAAATGTTAGGATTGGAGATGCAAATAAGAAGAAAAATACACGAAGAATTAATGTGGTTCAGTACTCCATCATGGGATACTTACGTCCATCAGAGAAAATATCGACTTCCTTCAATTCTAAAAACAATCTATAAAATTCTCTACCTGACAGACTTATCTTATCTGTCAGCCTTACAGCCTTCCGACTCTCCATTGTCAGAGCATTCTCCTCTGATAGCCCCTACAGCCTTACTTAGGTTTTTCCACACAGAGACTATATATAGACAAACCTAGAAACCCTAATCTTCACATAATTACTAGTTTATCCCCATACATGTAATAGTCCCAAACCCTAATACAAGTACAAACTCAATAGTCATGTGGACCCCACAAAATACAAGACATCAAACCCAACAAAAAATATGATATATAAGGATAGAGCATGCTTGCATTGAAGACCTGCCAGTCCACATTGAAAATGACTAAACACGAATAATTTGTCATCAAACACCCTCACCAGCTCATCACAGTGTCACGCACACACCAACTACTATACAAAAGGAAGGAGCTTCTCTCAAACTCTCAACTCTCAACTTGAGTAGTGTCTCTAGTGGTGATGTAATGGTTGGGGTTCTTTTTGCTTATATATCAATATAAGATTCAAATCCTCTCATGCCCTTATTTACTCAAAAAAAAAAAAAAAATCCTCTCATGCCACTCAGTGCTGGCATGAGGAAATCCAGTGATTGTCGTCCACCATGTGTACATACCAATACATCAGTATGTGCACACATTAAACTATAACCACTGGATTTCTTCATGACAGCATGAGGGGCGTGAGAGGATTTCTATCCACCAATGTATTGTATGTGTGTGAATTGACTTTAATCTCTAAAACACCAACTTGAAGGATTTCTCAACTTGAGATGAGGCACCGTACCCCATTCAAAAGTTAGAACACATTTCATAAGAGACATAAATATTCAATGGCAGAGTTCGCCATTCCCTTTTATCCCACACTCCCACCCATGGAATTAATTCTCAGTATCGGTATCGGATACATTATCAATCAAGTGTAGTCATATGCTGTGTGGAATACCTTTTTGATATTGATCAGGTATCAGATCTATTGGGTACACATAATACCGACCAATAGAATCATGTCACATCGACATAGTACCAGCCCATGGGAACACAATGCGTCGACTTGCGCATAGCAGGACTGCAGCGAGGGAGAGCCTGACATGTCGACCTAGGTAGGCCTAAATTTTACAATAGTTCGCTCGGCCTCCCTAATGATATAGTATGTCGAACACACAACAATTAATGGTTCTATAACTAATCAACATGCTACATTAATAAACCTAGAGTGTACAGAGCATGCAACATTTGATACGCCAGATTGAACACGCAACATTTATTACACTGACAATAACTTGATTGGCTTGTATTAATTATGCCTTCTCTTGCTCCCCTACTGAGCTCTACAGTGCCGACCATATTGGCTAGCAAGACTTGATACATCACCTCACATCTCAGTCTCAGAATCTGTGAAAGTGACCTCTACAGAAATGTGATGAACTTAATATGACACTGAGAGGGGGGTGAATTAGTGTCTGAAATTTTTTCTTGATAAAAACAATGCTGCCCAGAGCTGTTGGATATTTGATTTGTCAATACACACAATCGTATACAAATCCACCTCGCTACCACTCAGTGGCCAGGTCTGTAAGACCCGCACTCCATGAACCCGATCTAAACCTCGATTTCACGTCGTAACAGGTCTTCCAATCATCACCGGGCTAGACGGGACGAGAGGATGACAACCAGGTATGAAATCGGACCAAACGGACCAAAATAAGTATGAAATCAGTCATACCGGTCGATGGTACCGGTCGCGGTACCGGTCTTGGTACCGGTCGACCGGTATAGCCTGCGCAGCAGACTACGAAGATCCAAAACCGGATCTCTGCGGGTCCTACTTTCCAAATTCCGAACCCTAGGACTTTCCTAATCCTAGAAGGCTTCCTAAACCTAAATCCTAGCCTATTTAAACCCCTCTAAACCTCCTAGAATCCCTTATATTGATCCTCACAAACCCTAGAAAGGAGAAAGAGGCTGAAGAAGGACGAGAAGCTAGGAAGAGCCGATATTGTTGTTTCGACGAAGAACACCTTACCGCAAGTCGACGGTATGTGCTTGAACCTTCCTTTACTTTATGAACTCTTATAGGGTTGATTATTGTTGAATCAATACCATGCAAAGCATGTATTGATCTAAAACCCTATCTTTTCAATAAACCCTACTTTGCCGTCAAAATCGATAAACCCTAGATTCGAGTTCTAGGATGAATACCATCAAAACTAGGACTTGAATGGAGTTGGAAACAACTCTAACTCAATGCTCAGACCTAGATTGTGTAGGAGAAACCCTAGAATCAATAGGGGATGACCGACAGTAGTCGAGAAACCAAGTGTATAGTCTTCCGGAGACATACCGGTCGACTATACCGGTTGCACCCTGTGCGACCGGTACCTCCCTAGGACTGGTCTGTGGGGACTGGCTGACCATACCGGTCGCTGGTTTTCCCCACAGTACCGCGACCGGTACATGCAACCGGTCAGCCCTGTGAGATGTATTTTGTAACCTCGTTGGTTTTCCGACCAATGTAAACCTATTCTAATTAAACCCTAATATTGTATAGGACTTTGTGATAGCACGTTTGGATCTTGCGACGTGGAGCAAGCTATCAAACGAGCATCAGATAAGGGAATCGAACCTAAACCCTAATAATTAATGGACAGTAAACCGTTGTTAATAACCCTGAATCTTTGGTATGCTGTTTGTGCATTCTCACATGTCATCTGTTATTTTCAGTTATTATATTTGTTCATGCATATTCCATATGCTAGGATGTGATTGTTAGGCATGTGATTGTTTTCGTTAATGTGTGGAATGGGAAGGGCCTGGGGCCTGGGATCATTCCTCACACTAGCACCTTTTCGTAGTTCTATCTTAGCATGCTTGGTGCGGGTAGGGCATCAGGGGGAGGTCGTGGCACTGTGGTCTCTGGCCTGACCACCACGCTCTAGCTCTATCTCTATGCCGTAGGGAGTTATGTTGGGATAGAGTCTACTTGCGTATTGTTCTGTCTTAGTATGCTTGGTGCGGGTAGGGCATCAGGGGGAGGTCGTGGCACTGTGGTCTCCGACTTGGCCACTACGCTCTAGCTCTATCTCTATGCAGTAGGGAGATGTGCTGGGATAGAGCCTACAGTGATGACATATAGGATTAGTTAGTTGCGAGTCCAGTTTGGAAGCCCTAGCCAGTAGGGGCTTATGTATTGGTATGGATAGAGCATCAGGGGAGGTAGTGGATGCCTTAGCTCTATCTCTATTCCATGATGGGTGCATGTGGGTCGGCAGCGGTGTGATTTACTGTGCGATGCTACACACTCGTGCATAGAGGTGCGGTGGCCGCTAACCCTTTCTATAGCACATTGCAAACTTAAATCAGACCATAGCATAAAATGATTGTTACTCATGCATATAATATTGATACACTATCTGATTGTCTTACTAAGCTAAGTTGTGAGCTCACCCTTATATATACACCATTTTTAGATGTTGATGCAGGTTACACGGTAGACGACTACGTGAACGCTTCGACGTATGGAGGTCTTGCTGCTCTGGATGTGCAAGCAGGAGAGGACGAGCATGACGCTTCATGCGAGTGCCCTTTCTACGTGTACCTTTGACTTTATTTTATTTGTTTCAGTTATTTTATTAAAGTGATGTAAAGATATTATTTATGTTTTGAGAATTTGGATAATTGAATACTTATTTAAATTATCAATAGAATACTTAGTTCATTTATTTAAAGACTTTCACTGTATTTATTATATTCTGATTGTGGTTATGTGCAATGGTTTGTATGAGTGGACACGGTCTTATAGAGATCCTGGTGTGAACCGTTGGTTCAGTGACGGTTCACTCACACCATTCTGGTTGGTTCAGAATTGGGGTGTGACAAGGTCTACCAGATTTGTACACCCATCCTGCAAACCATTTCATACACTCTAAAATATACCAGAAAGCAAACACACAGAACACAAAGATATTACGTGGTTCACCACCACAATATGTGATGGCTAATCCACGGAGTAATGCCCCACGGGCTCCGTACTTACTCAATACTCAACTTTTAGTCTCTTACAAACAAGGATACTAACCCTAGATTTTTCCAGCATAAAACTGAGAGGGTGTAACAACATCAAAATTCAGGCATAAAGCCAGTGTCCAGCACCCACTGAACACACCACAAATAAAATATTTTGGGGCTTATAAGAATTTCCCTACAATGAAACCCACAAGCTAGATAGGTATTCTACTATTTTTTTTTCATCTATACTAGCATACAGTGCATAAAAATTATTTAAAGAGATAGGGAATGAGAAAATCTGACAACCAATATTCTTGAATTGCTAGCAATAATTTTTGATGCTCCACACTGCTTTGAGAAATATTGAACAACCTTCAATGATAGTGAAGCTTGAACCATAGAGCTCATCTTGATCATAGGCTTCCCATCTCCTCCACAATCACCATGAATGAACAATAAAGAGCCTACCAACCTCTCTCAGGGATTCAACAATCCGTTGATGCACAGAGAAGAGGTAGATGGTGATGAATCATCTCACATGGCACAAAAACTGGCAAAATCCTTGTCTGTAGCTTCAAAGCACACTCTTCAATATTTTTCAGCTTAAACACGACTCCCAACGGTACCCAATAGGTAGAGCATCCAAAAATATGGAAGCTGTAATTTGAACGGATCGATTTGGAACTTGGATGAAGAAGATATGGCAATTTGAAGTTCGGCGAATCATAGATAAGGAAAGAGAATCTTTCCTTTTATAAACACGCACCCGCGCCGCACCGTAGTCGCGCCGCCGATGCGCTGTCGAGATCGTATTTGTCGATCGAAGCATCTTCAGCGGCGTCCGTCGGATCGTCTGCAAAAAGGCGGGATTGTCTGATGCCCGTCGGATCCAAATAAACCGCGCCAGCAAACCTCAGATTCAATATGGAGCGCAGGATCTGGATCAATCGCGCCGTTGCACCGTATGCGCGTCATACTGGATCAATGCGCTGCTTCCATGTGATGCGGTACATTTCTTTAATGTGCGTCTGGCCAATCACATCATGCGCGGGAGAATCTAGGCGCAGCGTCAGCGATACACAGTAGCCCCCCTTCGCCAGAACCATTGATTTGGAATCTGGCATGCGTGACTTCATTTGGGCGGCCGATCTCGCATCTTCTTCATTCTTCTCTTCCTAAAATGCCCCTAAGAACATTCAAAATGGCGTCTGTAACCACGTTTTCTTCAAAAAAACCTGCACGAGAAGAAATCACTCTAAAACTTTGCCTCTCTCTCTCTAGGCATTCTATCGAACGGTTTCGGCGCATGCACCATGGCCCTGTGCGCGCCGCTGTGCTGCCTTGCGGCATGGCTTGCGTGCAGCAGCTGTGTGCATGTGCCATGGCTGCTGTTGCTGCTTGCATGTGGCTTGGCCTCCGGGCCTTGCTGCTGCTTGCTTGTGGTGCCATGCGGCTGGCCATCTGGCTGGCTGCCACTATGGTGCCGCGGCCCTCGGCCAGGCTGGTTGCCATGGTGGCATGCCACCTAGGCACAGTGGGTCCCACCCGCACCTGGGTCCCACAAATCTCTCTCTCCTCTTTCTCTCTCTACAATCTTCTCTCTCTTTTTTCTCTCTCTACAGACTCCCTTCATTCTTCATGCTGCATGAGGTGCCCAATATTGTGTAACACTGCCATATCATCAGTGGGGCCCACAAACACTGTCTCTCATCAAACTTGACCCAGTTAGCCCAATTTGCCAACAATTACAATACAAAAGCCAACAAAATGACCCCTATTTGTTTGCAAGTAGGGCGTTGAACATGTCAACGTGTCAGAGACGCACCACCCACACCATGCTTTAGTCAAATCCAACATAAATCACCATTTATCCATAAGGAACGAACTCTGCAAGAGGAGTTGAAGGTTAGACAGTCCAATTACTGAGTGCTTGAACCATGGTGGGAAATGATAAAGTGGATTTGTTTTTTCTTTGAAAGGGACATGGCATTTGATCTTATTCAGCAAAATATGTTTTACTTTCTCACATCTTATACTTGCATGTGTGATTTTCATTAAAATAGTATTAAAATAGATTGAGATCGATCAAGTCCAAAACCGATATAAATTGACTGATCTAACCAATCTGATACCCAATGCTTGAATGACAGTGGAATTGATCAAATGAGTTTGTTTTGTCTTTCTTTGAAAAGGACATTGCATCGTATAAATGAGGCATATCTGTGCATGAAGATTAACAGGGTTTTGGTCTTCTTCAGCAAAATAGCTATACTTTCTCACATGCTACGGTTTACCTGCCAATTATACATGAATGGAGGATTCTAAAGCCTCAACTTCTAGAAATTGGCCGCATTTTTTACCCAATTCCGATCATGGGTCATGCTTTTCTCCCTTTTGTTGCTTTGCATTTTTCAACAAACAATCAACAAGGTGTAGTCGAGACTTGATTTTTGTCTCGACATGTTTGGTAAGTTCTAGAGGATTAGCTTCAATGTTATGGTAAGGTTGTTATATGGCAATTTGGTGGTCAGGGGTTTGAAATGTAGAAACAGTATATCTATATCGTGGAGTCAGGCTGTGTATATTATGTTTCTCCTCAAACCCTACAATAACGGGAACCTTGTTCTTTATATCGTTCAATGGAACCATCGGCTTTGCATTTTATTTTGAACACTCATTTGCAGCCTATGAGTTGTTTACCTGGGGGTAAAGGTTCTATGGTCTATGTCTTAATAGGTCTGGAATGAATACTGGTCCAATGGCATGTTGACGTGCATGATGATACTGATTAAAAAGTAATTAGAATAAGGTATCAGATCTTGTTCGGCCACAGTAAAAACCGATATGAATCGATCCTTCTGATGTCGATTCCTAAAACCAGGCCCAACATTGATTAGATTCAATGGTCGGATTGATTAAACTTACACTCAAGGTACCTAAGTTTTCAACTCAACCCTTTTCTCTTTTTTCTCTCTCCTCCAAGTGACCAGCTACACCACGGTTGTTGGATGGATAAGTGTAGAGCCATGGGGTAGTATGGATCATTCAACATATAGTGGGGTTGGTAGTATTCCTGGCGACAAGTGCTGAGCTCACAGCCATTACAAACCAATATTTTCTGGCAATTCTGTACATCTACCTTGATCACCATTAATGTAGCTACAACAAACATGATCATATAGATACAAACAACAACAACAAAGCCTTATCAAAATTAAATGGGATTGGCTACATGGATTCTTATCCGCCAATCAGTTCTGTTCGATGTCATACTTGAAGCAAGGTCTAAGCTATACTTGTCTTTCTTTACCACCTCCCCTAAAGCCATCTTAGGTCTGCCTCTAGCTCTTTTAAACCCTTTAATTTGAATCAAATTACTCATCAATACGGGAGCATCTAACGGCTTCCGTTGGACATGGCCATACTATCTCAAACGACTTTCTCATAGCTCATCATCCATCGGTGCTACTCCCAAATCAGCTCTAATACGATCATTATTTACCTTATACTTCTTAGTTTTACCACACATCCATATTATTAACATCTTCATCTCAGCTATACTAAGTTGATCAATATGATGTTTTTTAATTGCCCAACATTCTGTAACATATATCATTACAAGTCGAATGATTGTCCTATAGAATTTTCCTTTAAGTTTGAAAGGAATACGTTGGTCACATAACATTCTAGATGTACTTCTCTACTTCATCCATCTTATTTTAATCATTTATGAAATATCATCGTCAATATCACCTTCTTTGTTTATGATTGAACCTAGATACCTAAGATGATCATTTTGTTGTATTTCCCTTTCAAGAATGTTCACCACCTCATTATCCATTCTTGTGTGACTAAAGTTACACACCATATACTCCGTCTTCATTCTATTTATCTTAAAACCTTTTGATTCCAATGATAATCTCCATAGCTCAAACTTTGCATTAATCCCTGTTTTTGTTTCATCCACCAAAATAATATCATGAGCGAAAAACATAAACCAATGAACTTCATCTTGAAGGTCTCTGATTAGATCATCCATACTCAGTTTTCTTCTATTTAGATCAATTTTCACATCCATTTCTCTTCCTTAGTTTGTAATTATGATAGTTTAACTTAATTTTGTTTTGATCATGAACATATAGATATTAGTAAAAAAAAAACATTTTCCTGTGGTTCTTCAGAACAAAATGAAGTTAAAATATTATTGCAAACCAAGGTAGAGAAATGGTGTGAAAATAGTTCTAAATAGAATAAACCTGAGAAGAATCACAAAGGAGGTATAAGAAACTTCAACCATTAATAATAATCAACTGTCAAATCCTCACAATCATGTCGAGTGTGCTTCCTTGCTTATAGTGGTTTTATAGTGGTTTTTATAGAGAAAGTTTTAGAGTTATATATATTATAATAAAGAATTAAATTAACAAAAACTAAAGAAGAAACAATATTCTATCCACATCAGAATTGGAGTGGTAATATTTACCTGGGTAGTGGTGTCTAAGTTTTGATACTTTATCCCTCAAATTGGATTAACAGATTAAAACCTGAACCGACATGCATCTTTTACTGAACATCTCGGGCTTAGGCCTTGATCGATTATTAATCGATCGTTTCTAGTGTAAGGATTCAATCTGTCGGTTGTCTGACCGCACTAACCAGTAATGGACTGAAACTGAGACCAGCCAATTAAATGAAAATTAAGGCAAATCCCCAAAAGCATAAACCCTAAATAGCTAAATATTGTTAATTTCTCCCTTTCATTCTCCCTCTCCATTTAGACTAGTTTTTTTTTTAATTAAGAACTTGAAATAGATTATTATGTTGTGAATGTAAAACCAATAATGATAAATTACAACAGTACATGGGCCTAGGTTGTGCTTTTCTTCATTGTGACCTGTTGGCATAATTGGGACAATTTGCATAAGATCAAAAGCATAATTGATTATGAACTGGTTGGTTTGCATCATTGAAGCCTGTTGATAGACTGATTAAATCAATTAACATAAAATCGATCAGGGATCGAGACCGGCTGGACTAAATATAAATATGCCTATGTGTCTCAAATGAGAACCGATTAATTAAACATATTGGTCACGATACAAGGTTGGGTTAACAACCTTGGGCTCACAAAATATAAATGTGTCCTGTGCGTCCACAACCTTGGGCTCACAAAGTTGCATGCTGATCTTTCACCATTCCATGATCTAGAAGCAATGTGGCATTTAAGATGTCAGTGAGACAAATTAGAAGTTTTACCCGTTTTGATTTGAGGAATGATAGTGTTTCTTCCTACAAGTCTTTCTCTTCACATTTCTATGACCAATGTGTTGAAATGATCCCTTACATTGCGCTTCCCTTTTCCTTTCGTTTGGAAGGAAAGTTCTGGAGTATAGTTTTGCAATCTTCTTTGGGAAAGAAAGTTCAGGAGTAGAGTTTAGCAATCTCATGGTCCATACTTATTTTAGCCAGGTGTAAGCACCCCATTTTTGCCACCCTTGGCATAAGTGAACCAATATGGCAGGTTTTCAACCTTTAACCCAAAGATTTGTGATTCTCCACTGATCCCCACAGCAGGGTCATGGGCTATTATCTGCATGGATGCATAGGTCATAGAATTATCTTCGAAATGAGACCAGAATTGCTCAATTCTGATATCAAATGAAGAAGATATGACTTTTTTAGTCGGATGATACATATAAGGGAGGTTTCTGAAATTATTATAAATAATAATAATCCCAGGGGCCTTCATGCAAATTATCCTAAGTCGGATTGTTTGAATTTCAAATCATCATATCTTGATCATCCGACATCGGATTCAGATGATTCTAAGACCATTATTCTTCATTCATGATGTTCTACAAAGTGGACATAAAAAATCCTGGGTAGAAGTCACTAGTGGGTCCCATGCAAACTTGCATGCAAAATGATCGTTAGAACTTTCAAAGCTTCATATTTTTCCCGTTCTACATCGGATTCAGATGATTCCAAGACCATTATTCTTCATTGATGATGTTCTACAAAGTGGACGTAAAAAATCCCGGGTAGAAGTCACCAGTGGGTCCCATGCAAGCTTGCATGTAAAATTATCGTCAGAACTTCAAAGCTGCATATCTTTTCCGTTCTACATCGGATTCAGGTGATTCCAGTCTCATTATGTTCCATTTTTAGTGCTCTACAAAGTGGACGTAAAATATTTCCGGTAGAAGCCTCCAAAGGATCTCATGCAGAATGGTCAGCCAAATTATCGATAATTGGTCCGCTTAAACTTCAAAAATTCATAAGTTGACCATTTTACTTCCAAATGAGGTGACTCAAGTTCCTATATTCCTCATTTTTAATGTTCTACAAAATGAACACAAAAATTTTGGAATAGAGGCCATCAGAAAATTCCATGCGGGATGACAGTGGAAATGACCCATGAAATGACAAGGAGAGAAAACCCAGTGAATTCCAGTCAATCCAGTCAACTCAGCTCAACCCAAGCTAGTCCAGTCTACCAAGTCCGTTTAACCCATGTGCAAGAATTTTATGGTTATATATATATATAGATATAGATATATATATATATATATATATATATATATATATATATATATATATATATATATATATATATATATATATATATATATATATATATATATATATATATATATATATATAGATTTGGTTCAACGAAAAAGGAAAGATTGAGAAGATTTGAGAGAGGGAAGAGAGAGACTGAAAGAAAAAAGGAGGAAGAAAGAATAAAAAAAAAAGAAAGGAAGATCGGTGGGGAGAGACCGAGAACAATAAAAGAAAGGAAAAAAAAAACAGAAAAGGAAAGAGGATCGAGAAGAGGAGAGAAAAAAGAGGGGAGAAGATTAAAAAAAAAAGAATAAAAAAAGGAAAGAAGGAGGAGAAGATCGGGGGAAGAATCGAGAGGAGAAGATCGGGGAGAGAGAAGGCGGTGAGAGGAGAAAAATAAAAAGAAAAGGGAGAAGAAATCAAGAAAGGGGAGGGATCGAGAAAGTGAAACAAAAAATAAAAAATAAAAGAGAGCTGGAGGAGAATCCGAAAGAGGATGGAGGGAGAGGGTGAGTGGAGAATGAAAAAACAAAAAAAAAAAAAAGAGGAAGAGGATGGGAGAAACGAGAAGATATAGAGAGAGGGATCGAGAAAGTGAAAAAAAAAATAAAAGAGAGCAGGAGGAGAATCCGAAAGAGGATGGAGAGAGAGGGTGAGTGGAGAATAAAAAGATAGAAAAAAAGAGAGGAAGATGATGGGAGAAACGAGAAGATAGAAAGAGAGGGAGTGGGAGAATAAAAGAAGAAGAAAAAAAAACAAAAAAAAAAAGAGAAGAAAACCGAGAAAAAAAGAAAAAAATAAAGAAGGGAAGGAGGAGCTGGAGAAAGGAAAATAAAAAAATGAAAAAAAAGAGAGCGGGGAGAGGAGGAGAAGAGCCGAGAAGATGGAGAGAGATATGAGAATCGAGAGAGGGAAAAAGGAAGAAGAGGAGCTGGAGAGAAGAGACGTGAGGAGGGAGAGCTACGGGAAAGAGGAAGGTTGCATGAGGTAAGCCGCATGGAACATATGTCTGTTTATTTCATTGTTGCAGCATCTTCACTGCCACCTCCTACTAAACCAGCCAACACCTCACTCCACCTAGCCATCCATCTCGCCTCCAGCCTCCACCTCATCGTAACATCTGTTGCAACTCCACCAAGAGCCCAACTCCATCTCCACCGACCACTTCTGTGCATTTGCTGCCCTACACCCATAGCAATCTCCCTGCACATACCTTCATCTCCTTTTCACACCTGCACATGCCCTCATCTCTCTCACACATCTCCATTATCCCTTTCCCCGGTTATTCCCTGCAGCTACCATTAAAAATCCATACACCAGCAACCATTAACCGTCACCACTTACTGTACTCCATATCCATTGCAACCCCCCTTGATCCATAAATTTTATCACCTAATCCTCTCTCCCATGAAATTGAACCGTTGGATGATTAATTTTGTTTGATCATGTTATGCCATGAAATTGAGCCGTTGGATGATTAATTTTATTTGATCATGTGATGCTAAGAAATTGAGCTATTGGATGATTAATTTTGTTTGATAATTTAATGCCATGAAATTGAGCCAGTGATGTTAATCTGATAATGATGTGATGTTAAATTTAATTTGAGCCATTGATATTGAATGAATTTTAATTTGATTAATTGTGAGCCATATGATTCAAAATTTTAAGGTGATTGATCTAGCCTTTGATTTAGATTTTCTTTAAGTGTTTGATCATGGCCTCTGATTATGAATTTTTATGAGATAAAATCTGGCCATCGATCTTGGATGCTTTAATGATAAAATCGGGCCATTGATCTTGGATGTTTGAATGATCAAATTTGGACCATTGATTTTAGATATGTTGATGCTTAATCCAAACCATTGGATCTTCATTATGAGTGTCTTAAATGAATCTGAACCGTTGGATCTTCACTATGAATGTTTTAAATGCATCTAAACCATTAGATTATCATTATGGTTGATTTCATTGCATCTGAACGGTTGGATTTTCATCTTGAGTGATTTGAACAATTGGATTATATTTGTGAATGTTTTAAATGAATATGAACTGTTATATTACCATCAATAGTGATTTATACCATTAAATTTTTCATCATGAGTGTTTTTAAATGCACTGCAATATTTGGATGTTTATTGCCATGTTAGGATGCATACTGCTATGTTTGGATCACTACCACTGCTATAATTGAAATGATCACACTACCGTAATTGGAATAATCACAGTGCCATGATTAAATGCTTACTGCCATATTTGGATGCTCATTGCCATGTCTAAATGTTCATTGCCATATTAGGTCTTGCCATGCTTAGAATTAGCATATTAGATCTTACCATATAGGCTCTTGCCTTATTTGCAGTGCATGCCATATTAGGGAGATTTTCACAATCTTGCTATATGTGTATTTCTTGTCATAAATGAATTATATGTCATATTTACATGAATAATTCAATTTTGACAATAATTTAATTTATGCAACACCCTAGTCAAACTGCCATATCTGCACACTTCTAGAAGACAATCTAGGCGTGGGGACGTGCATTTAGGCACCCACATTCTTGGGAAGGGCATAATGGGAATAATAAAACCTGAATAAAGAAAGAGAATTCTTTGCCAAACCTTCCAAAATTAGAATTCAGAATGAAAAGGGTAATTTAGGACGATTTGCCTCTTGGCAAACCCTAAACCTAGAATAGGTTCTAAACCCTAAACCTAGAATAGGTTCTCAATCCCAAACCTAGAACAGGTTCTCACTTTCTGACCCAGAATGGGTTATCCAGCCCGAACTACGCGGATTCTGATTCCTAGGTCAAACCCTAGGATACGTAGGCCATTTGGGAGAAACCCAAATTCGGATCTAAACCTTAGTCCACTTGGACTATCCATAGATCCACTAGGATATTTATCCATATTTTGACCCACATAGGGTTATCCACATTTCAACCCAGAATGGGTTATCCATATTTCAACCCAAATAGGGTTATTCTTAGATCCACTAGGACTATCTATCAGTCCTCTTGGACTATCCAGATCTTAACCCATAGGATTTCTCAACCTTTCAAGCATAAATTTCAACTTGAACAAAGAACTTAATCATGCACAAGCATAAATCACAGTCATAAACTTTAATTACACCTGAACTACGTTGGTGAACCTGATTTTCGGAATAATTCCGTGATACGTAGGCAATCTGATGGATACAGATTCGGTTCAATGATATCAAACCACTTGGTTTGGTTTGGTTTAACAAATAGAGTCTAGCATAGGAAAGGTATAGGAGACTGACTTCGATCGGGCGGTTTGGGTGCCTAACCCCTTCCCATAATCGTAACCTGACGCTTATCCAATCTCTGATAGACCAGAAATCCAATCTAAGGGTCATGAGTCAATCGAAGTCTTACCTTGGGGTGAGATTTTACATTTTCCAAGGTCCTAGACCTAAATCTAGGTGGCGACTTCTAAAGATTTCCATCTTTGTCCTCACAGTGGTGACTCCACTGGGGATATAAATGTCAAACTCCTAAATAAAAACTTTCCTTGTGTGAATTGGATGCTAGATTTTAGGATACTATATTTATGCTTGTATATTATTGCTTTGGGGGGAATGGGTTCAGTCACACATTTGTGCGAGTAGCCGAACTGGGTCCCATGCATATGGGGCAGCCCGCTAGGCAAAACACACAGCCTTGGCCTGTACTTTGTGAGACCACAACCGGCGAACAGCCTCTAACGACCGTTTCTTGGGTCCGCCTGGGAATGCGTTATGCTACTCCACGTCGCTTGGATCCTTGCAACATAGTATATAAAGAGATTGGGGGCCCATTATTCATCGAGCATTCGGTGATAGGTTACCCCATCTTTGTCAAGGTGGCCTTTTCTGTCCTAACCCAGATTGTAGCCCAATGTTTGTTATTTTTTGGTTCATCCCTGAATCGATCCGGTAAAATTGGCTTAACCATGACATGCATGTTCGAGACGTCGAAGTTCTGCCTGTTTTTGTCCTCGATTGGTCAACATGTTAGAATCTACATGATGAGAATCTTGAACTCTCACCCATTGGGAGTATGAGGTATGTATACACCTGTTCTACATCATAGTAGACGGTCACTATACACCCTCCATTAAGTAAGCTCGATGTGTCGAATCTCTCATTGTTAACACATCGATTTCAAAAAACGAGTAGAAAATCCCTGTCAAGACTTAGATACCATGGTCAAGAAGAAATTTACTAGTTTGTTCGTCTATGAACTGCTTTTGCTAATCATCCCTAATAAGGACGACGGATTAATATATCCATTTCAATTTCATCGAATTCGATAATCCAATTGGCCAGACCTTGGTACCACTGATTATCCATTTTGGAATCATGAGGTCCCAAGATTGAACACATGGCTTAATCAAATTCAATTAAATTGACTTGGATAATGTTTACCCAATCGCCCTTATGAGGGAGCTAACTCTTGTTTGGTTGAGTCATTCTTGATTGTGCACGTGACTTCTTCTACTCTTGTAGATGTTTAGAATCTTGATATTTCCTCCATTGGATTTCAATGCCTTTGGAAAAGAGAATCAAACTGCAACTATATCCACCCTTTAGGGTGAGAGGCCCCTACAATTAGGGAATTGTCTTGACCTCCCATCTTGAGATCCATCCATATTATCTTTCTAAATGAATCAATGGAAGTCATGAATCTAGATCTTGATTGAACATCAAATTTTATAAGAAAGAAGGAAAGATTCAGCCCCTAGGCAAATCCAATCATAGTTCCCGATTCACCTTTGAATTAAGGAAAGATTCAGCCCCTAGGCAAATCCAATCAAAGTTCTCAATTCATCTCTGAATTAAGGAAAGATTCAGCCCTTAGGCAAATCCAATCACCATTCTCAATGTACCTCTGAATTAAGGAAAGATTCAGCCCCTAGGCAAATCCAATCATGGTTCTCAATGCACCCCTGAATTAAGGAAAGATTCAGCCCTAGGCAAATCCAATCATAGTTCTCAATGTACCTTTGAATTAAGGAAAGATTCAGCCCCTAGGCAAATCCAATCATAGTTCTCGATTCACCTCAGAATTAAGAAAAGATTCAGCCCCTAGGCAAATCCAATCACCGTTCTCGATTCATCTCTGAATTAAGGAGAGATCCAGCCCCTATCCAATCATTGTTCCCTATTCACCTTTGAATTAAGAAAAGATTCAGCCCCTAGGCAAATCCAATCATTGTTCCCTATTCACCTTTGAATTAAGGAAAGGTCCAGTCCCTAGGCAGGTCCAATCATCATTTCGATTCATCCAGAATTAAGGAAAGATTCAGCTCCTAGGCAGATTCAATCACATCCAGTTCATCTTAGAATCAAAGAAATATTCAGCCCTAGATTCAACTACCATTTTTGGTTCAACTCAGAACTGAAGAAGGATTTAACCTTTAGGCAGGTTCAATCATCACTCCCAGATCATGCTAAAATGAAGAAGGCATTCGGCCCCTAGGCTTTTTCACCCTTCACCTCCTGTTTAGGTTCTGATTTATGTCAGAACTAGGAAAAATTCCATTCATCTGAATTCAATTAGCCACTAGGCTTATCCAACAATCAACTTTGGTTAGGGTTCCAGTTCATGTCGAAACTAGGAAAAGTTCCATTCATCTGAATTTATTTAGCCCCTAGGCTTGTCCAACCATCAACTTTGGTTCAGGTTCTGATTCATGTTGGAATTAAGAAGAGTCTCATTCATCTGAATTCATTTAGCCACTAGGCTTATCCAACCATCAACTGTGGTTCAAATTCTGATTCATGTTGGAACTAAAAAGAGTTCCATTCATTTGAATTAATTAGCCCCTAGGCTTGTCCAACCGTCAACTCCAGTTCAGGTTCTGATTCATGTTGGAACTAAGAAAGGTTCCATTCATATGAACTCAATGTGAGCATGAGTTAGCCTCTAGGCTTGTTCAATCATTACCTTTGGTCCATGTTCCACTTCATAAAGAAATCAAAGAGAATTTCAGTCAATCCATCATCTCTAGCAATTAGAGTCCAATCCATGATTGTCATCCTTGGCCTCTATCAATCGGAGCCCAACTCAAGCAATCCTTGCCTCTAGCAACTAGAGCCCAGTCCACGATTGTCAATCTTGATCTCTATCAATCAGAGACCAATTCAAAATGAATCTTGATCTCTATCAATCAGAGACCAATTCAAAATCAATCTTGATCTCTATCAATCAGAGACCAATTCAAAATCAATCTTGATCTCTATCAATCAGAGACCAATTCAAAATCAATCTTGATCTCTATCAATCAGAGACCAATTCAAAATCAATCTTGATCTCTATCAATCAGAGACCAATTCAAAATTAATCTTGATCTCTATCAATCAGAGACCAATTCAAAATCAATCTTGATCTCTATCAATCAGAGACCAATTCAAAATCAATCTTGATCTCTATCAATCAGAGACCAATTCAAAATCAATCTTGATCTCTATCAATCAGAGACCAATTCAAAATCAATCTTGATCTCTATCAATTAGAGATCAATTCAAAATCAATCTTGATCTCTATCAATCAGAGACCAATTCAAAGTCAACTCTATTTCTATCAATCAGAGACCAATTCAAAGTCAATCTTGTTTATATCAATCGGAGACTGATTCAAAATCAATCTATGGCTCTATCAATTAGAGCCCGATTCATGTCTATCATAGTCCAGTGCTACAAGTTAGGATCACTCATCAAGAATGGCGAACGAGGAGGATTTCCCATTGCTTGTCAATAAAGATCAATTCTAGATTCTGGAGTCATCAGAAAATCATGAACCTTCAGCTATGATAGTGCTATCCCATTGGCCAGGAAAATGCTAGAATCCAAAGAGTTGCCCTCATAATTCTTATTATTCAAAGAGAGGAATGGAATTTTCTCAAGCAGTAGGGTAGACCAAAGATGAGATCCAATGTGCCCCAAGCAAGGATAAGAACCAGAATGGTCCAATGATGAAACCCTTAACCCATAAACTGGGGCATGAACCAGATTGAACTTAGACCCAAATTGAGTGCGATCTGATGAGGAAAGCCAATGACCCCCAAACTGGGGCATGAACCGGATTGACCTTGGGCCTGAATTGGGTATGGTTCAATGAAGAAAGTCATGAGCCCTAAGCTGGTCATAAATCAGATTGATTTTGGACCCAAATTGAATGCGGTCTAATGAGGAAAGCCATTATGCCCTAAACTGGGGCATGGACCAAATTGACCTTAGACCCAAATTGAGAGTGGTCTAACAAAGAAATCCATTAAACCCCCCAAGCCAAGGTATAAATTAGTCCAATCTTGGATTCAAAATGGTGTAGTGCAATGGCGATACCCCTTGCTCCATAAGCTGGGGCATAAGCTAGAATGATTTTGAACTCAACTAGAAGTGATCCATTGATGAATCCATCAAACCCCAAACTGAGGCATGAACCAGAGTAACCTTGAGCTTAAAAAGCAATAGTCCGGTTTTGAATGGATCCCAAACTGAAAAAAAAAGATGGAAAAGGTAGGTATCTTGCACCTATTGATAGAGGGGCATGATGAGTCCTGCTATTAGAGATCTGAAGGAAGACTTATTCCCGCAACGACTGAAGGTGGTTGTCGAAGGCGTTATGCCCAACTGGAGCCGCTTGGACGAACTAGTTGTTTCAACTTTCTATTATCGGTATTTGATAGGTCATCCATGTCTGGGTCCAAGATCAATATGCTTGTTGACAAGTCTAGTCCAATCTGCCGTGCAAGTAAAAGAAAATCACCCCGTTTGGGATTTCAAACTCTGTGCCTTGTCTCTTCCATACATTTCCTCCCAGTTTCATACATCCTCTTATTCTATGTGCGTAGTCAATTCTGACTCTGAAGATGATTGAAATGATGAACCATCTCCTGAACTTCTATGCCACCTGGCCTCTTGAGAAAGAAAGGTCCAACCCGTCTGGGAAAGCTTTAAATGATCAATCGGGAGACACAAGAGTAGTCTCAAGAAACATGTATTGGAGAAGCTGCCATTTGTTCTATCTGTGAAAAGATTCCAAGGAAAGCTTTACATAATAACAAATCATATCAACAGGTCAGCCAATCAGTACAAATGAGTAGAGGACAGATGTGCCACTAAGAAGATGGAAATACCAAAGTTCTTACAAAGTACATCATCTGCAAGCAAGAGATACATGATGAATGATCAATCTCAAAATCAAAGAATGAGGTCATTGGGATACCCAAAAAAAAAAAAAGAAAAAAAAAAGAAAAAGAAAATTCAAGCCTATGTTTTATCTACATCAATAATGGGAAGGCAGTCACATCAAATAGAAGGTGATGATTAACTTCCAGAGGATAGCATACGGATTCACCATTCAGATAAAATCAGATACTATATGAGCAGTCACAAATGCTCATAAAGTTTACAGAAGATCAGAGTGCTAGTTGGGGCAAAGTCGTTCTATTTGATTGGAAATGTTTGGAAGAAGAAGATTCAAATCCAATATTGAAAGTCAGGATTCAATTTCGCGATCAAGCGAAGCACTGCATTATGTGGCCTTCACATCCAAAAAAAAAAAAGAAAAAGAAAAAAGAAAAAAGAAAAAAAAGAGAAGAAAAGAAAATAGTAAGATGTTGAATGGCATTGGAGCTTGACAGTAAGCCAATTGTCCCTCTCACTTCAAGAAGATGGCAGTGCGATTGTTCTTCGAGATTCGTAGCATGTTGGACCGAACTTTTGATTTTGGCCAATTACATCCCGCCTTTACAGGAGACGATCTCATCACTTCTTCATCATCAGAGAAACATTTCTCATCAGCATTAGACTCTCTCTTCCGTTTATCAATCTGACGGCTTTCCAAGGAGTCTCTATCACAAGCCCTTCTTTTGATTATCAATTTTATGGCATTGTATCTCATGATCATGTCATCATTTTATGTACATATTCATAAATCTGGCTGGAACTCTCATCTGTCGTTCATTACATCCGACGGCTTCCCAAGGTTCCTATAAGCCCTTCATTTCTCAAGCCAATAAAATGGGATCTTCTCGGAAAGATAAACCCATTCTACATAAACAACCAAACACTCTCCCAATGATAGACCCATGTGGACAGTTTCACATCCGTCCTCTTGGACCTTCAACATCAATACTTGTCAACAAACCTAAAGGTTTCAGGCCCAGATATGATCGTGGCTGATTCAGAATCTCGATATAGCTTGTTGGGATACGTGTTCCATCTGAACATCTCCAAGAAAGAAAAACATAATTTGGCACCATTTTCAATTTTGGTGTGGGACTGCATTTCCCTAAGATCGCTTTTAGTGATGATTCAAATAGCTGCCCGCCTATCAATACGTGTAGGTGTCAACTTAAACAGTGGGGCAAGGCTACCCATTTGTCATAAAAGTCATGCCGTTCAGATTTCCCCTAAGGGTTTCAGACCATTGGATAGGACCATAATTTTGGCAATATCCTCACCATATCAGGACTCTTTATTCAACCCAAGATGGGGTTTGCAAAAAGAAGAAAATAAAAAAAAAATAATGCGAAGAAAAGAAACCTCAGCAGGGAAAGGCAACCCGAGAAACCTCAATGGGCAACCCATAATACCTCAGTGGGGATAGGTGACCTGATGCAACCCTAAAGCATTGCCCTCATTGGCCCTTCAAAGAAAAAATTCATTGGTTCATATAGACAAGTGTCATACCAGTCTACCCTCCATAAGGAAAGGAACCCCTCTTGCTCTCCAGTGAATCATATTCGGAGGTGTTGAACAAACCATCATCTGTTGGGCTCCGTAGCATTGCCTTTCAACAGAATTCTATCTTCAAATCCTTTGGTCATGTTAGGGAGAGAGCAAATTCTCATGGCCTGGTTACGGATGTAGCCAAATTCATCATCAGCTCCCTCATTTTTCAAGATTCAACTAGGATTTATCTAAGAAATTATTTTCTGCAATCAATCTGTCAATCTTCCCTTGACCTCAGAAGCAAGGTCAAATTCTAAATGCAATCTAGATTCAACTCTGTTAGATTTCCCATTTCCTTCTATAGTAGCGGTCTGTCACAACATGCAGACGTTGGGGCATAGATATACCCTATGTAGAGGAATCGAACTTGATCATGAGCATTACATCAAGGATCCATTGTCTAGTCTGAAGTCACTACTTTCATAGTCAACAGAAGTAGGTCCATCCAAGTTGGTTTTTGCTAATTTCTCAGTTCTCCCAATCCTGTTGATGAAGAAAACCAATGTGGTCGATCACCTGTTAGGATTTGGTCACCAAATTCTCTGAAGGAACACTTCGAATCCTTTGCTCCTCGTGCCTACTTTGGGGCCATGGTTCATTCATCTTTCAAAATTGGCACAACAATGTTGCAATGCCCTGAGCTTTTCATGAGCCTAGATTGAGGGCCAAACCCATGTCACATTTCATCGCCGCTTGGCTATTCTACCAATTTGTTCTACCATAATGCACAGTCAAAGAACTTAGTTGACTAGATGTCCCTTGACAGTTTAACACCATGGTCAATCAATAAAATCACTTTGGTTAAAGACTGTCAAGGTCCCCTCATTCTTGTCCAAAATCCTTACTAGAGTTTCTTTTAATCCAGAATCCAACAACATCAATGTTGGCTGAAGAAATTACATGGAACCTTTCCAAGGGAGCTACCAAGTCATCCCTACCGGGCTGAAATTGAGTCAAACTTTCAATACCAGGTCATAAATGGCAAATTTCAAATCTAGGTATCATGCCAGAGAAGTCCATGACACCATTTCTATTGATGTCATGTTTTATGCCTTCACCAACAAAGCAGGAGCAAAAAAAAAAAAACTTGGAAAACTGCCAAGGAATTCACCATCATTTCAAATATGTCTAGCACTCTATAGGTTCAAAGTCAAGAGGCTTCCAAGATGAGTCAGATTTCAACCCTAAAGGTTCAAAGTCAACAAAGCCTTCCTGTATGGGTCACTTTCAAGCATCCTAAAGGTTCATAGCCATAGAGCTTCCAAGAAGGATATTCCTATTTTCAATCCCGAAGGTCCAAAGCTGGTAGGAACTGCCAAGATGAGTCATTCAGTATCACCCTATAAGTGACCTTCTGAGTTCTTGCTCATTACAGAATCAAATGTGGAGCCCTAGCTCATTCAAAGATTAAGTCAATCTCAGCCTATAACTGAATGCAGAGCCCTAGCTCATTCAAAGATCAAGTCAATCTCAGCCTATAAGTGAATGCAGAGCCCTAGCTCATTCAAAGATCAATTCAATCTCAGCCTATAAGTGAATCAAATGCAGAGCCATAGCTTATTCAGAAAAAACAATCTCAGAATCTCAATCAAAAGAGCCTCAGTTCAATCAAAGAGAAGACATCAAGTCTTCCATCCAAACAAATCAAATCCGAGCCCAAGCTCATGCAATCAGCCTTGTATTCACAGCCTAGCTCCATACAAGAAGAGGTTTATCAGCCTACAAATGGATAAAGCCGGGTCCAAGCCCGCACATACCTTGCATTGAGTTCCACCTCAGCAAGAAGAGGTTCCCAACCTACAAATGAGCCTTGTATTCACAGCCTAGCTCCATACAAGAAGAGGTTTATCAGCCTACAAATGGATCAAGCCGGGTTCAAGCCTGCACATACCTTGCATCATGAGTCACCTCAGCAAGAAGAGGTTCCCAGCCCACAAATAAGCCTTGTATTCACAGCCTAGCTGCATACAAGAAGAGGTTTATCAGCCTACAAATGGATCAAGCCGGGTTCAAGCCCGCACATACCTTGCATCATGAGTCACCTTAGCAAGAAGAGGTTCTCAGCCCACAAATGAGCCTTGTATTCACAGCCTGGCTTCATACAAGAAGAGGTTTATCAGCCTACAAATGGATCAAGCCGGGTTCAAGCCCGCACATACCTTGCATCATGAGTCACCTCAGCAAGAAGAGGTTCCCAGCTTACAAATGAGCCTTGTATTCACAGCCTAGCTTCATACAAGAAGAGCACTCACCAATCTTCCGAGAAGAGCAAACCTTCTTACCAGTCGAACTACGTTCTGGGCTTGATTTCTAGGACACCCTTAGAATATGTAGGCAGTTTAGGACAAATTACCCTAAGTGCAGCCCAATAAGTAATTTTACTCATATCCCAAAAATGAGGTTCTTTTATCTTCAGCCTTCAATTGGTAACAATCTCGGCTAAAGAGGGGCATCTGTAAGCACCCCATTTTTGCCACCCTTGGCATAAGTGAACCAATATGACAGATTTTTAACCTTTAACCCAAAGATTTGTGATTCTCCATTGATCCCCACAGCAGGGTCATGGGCTATTATCTGCATGGATGCATAGGTCATAGAATTATCTTCGAAATGAGACCAGAATTGCTCAATTCTGATATCAAATGAAGAAGATATGATTTTTTTAGTCAGATGATACATATAAGGGAGGTTTATGAAATTATTATAAATAATAATAATTCCAGGGGCCTTCATGCAAATTATCCTAAGTCGGATTGTTTGAATTTCAAATCATCATATCTTGATCATCCGACATCGGATTCAGATGATTCCAAGACCATTATTCTTCATTCATGATGTTCTACAAAGTGGACGTAAAAAATCCCGGGTAGAAATCACCAGTGGGTCCCATGCAAACTTGCATGCAAAATGATCGTTAGAACTTCAAAGCTTCATATCTTTCCCGTTCTACATCGGATTCAGATGATTCCAAGACCATTATTCTTCATTCATGATGTTCTACAAAGTGGACGTAAAAAATCCCGGGTAGAAGTCACCAGTGGGTCCCATGCAAGTTTGCATGCAAAATTATCGTCAGAACTTCAAAGCTGCATATCTTTTCCGTTCTACATCGGATTCAGGTGATTCCAGTCTCATTATGTTCCATTTTTAGTGCTCTACAAAGTGGACGTAAAATATTTCCGGTAGAAGCCTCCAAAGGATCTCATGCAGAATGGTCAGCAAAATTATCGATAATTGGTCCGCTTAAACTTCAAAAATTCATAAGTTAACCATTTTACTTCCAAATGAGGTGATTAAAGTTTCTATATTCCTCATTTTTAATGTTCTACAAAATGAACGTAAAAAATTTAGAATAAAGGCCATCGGAAAATTCCATGCGGGATGACAGCGGAAATGACCCATGAAATGACAAGGAGAGAAAACCCAGTGAATTCCAGTCAATCCAGTCAACTCAGCTCAACCCAAGCCAGTCTTGGCTCAACCTAGTTAATTCAAGTCATTCTTAGTCCAACCCAGCTCAGTTCAAGTCAGTCCAGCCCAATCAACTCAAGTCAGACCAGTCTGGACCAAGTCCATTTAACCCATGTGCAAGAATTTTATGGTTATATATATATATATATATATATAGATTTGGTTCAACGAAAAAGGAAAGATTGAGAAGATTTGAGAGAGGGAAGAGAGAGACCAAAAGAAAAAAGGAGGAAGAAAGAATAAAAAAAAAGAAGAAAGGAATATCGGTGGGGAGAGACCGAGAACAATAAAAGAAAGGAAAAAAAACAGAAAAGGAAGGAGGATCGAGAAGAGGAGAGAAAAAAGAGGGGAGAAGATTAAAAAAAAAAGAATAAAAAAAGGAAAGAAGGAGGAGAAGATCAGGGGAAGAATCGAGAGGAGAAGATCGGGGAGAGAGAAGGCGGTGAGAGGAGAAAAATAAAAAGAAAAGGGAGAAGAAATCGAGAAAGGGGAGGGATCGAGAAAGTGAAAAAAAATAAAAAAAAATAAAAGAGAGCTGGAGGAGAATCCGAAAAGGATGGAGGGAGAGGGTGAGTGGAGAATGAAAAAACAGAAAAAAAAAGAGGAAGAGGATGGGAGAAACGAGAAGATAGAGAGAGAGGGATCGAGAAAGTGACAAAAAAAATAAAAGAGAGCTGGAGGAGAATCCGAAAGAGGATGGAGAGAGAGGGTGAGTGGAGAATAAAAAAAACAGAAAAAAAGAGAGGAAGATGATGGGAGAAACGAGAAGATAGAAAGAGAGGGAGTGGGAGAATAAAAGAAGAAGAAAAAAAACAAAAAAAAAAGAGAAGAAAACCGAGAAAAAAAGAAAAAATAAAGAAGGGAAGGAGGAGCTGGAGAAAGGAAAATAAAAAAATGAAAAAAAAGAGAGCGGGGAGAGGAGGAGAAGAGCCGAGAAGATGGAGAGAGATATGAGAATCGAGAGAGGGAAAAAGGAAGAAGAGGAGCTGGAGAGAAGAGGTGAGGAGGGAGAGCTACGGGAAAGAGGAAGGTTGCATGAGGTAAGCCGCATGGAACATGTGTCTGTTTATTTCATTGTTGCAGCATCTTCACTGCCACCTCCTACTAAACCAGCCAACACCTCACTCCACCTAGCCATCCATCTCGCCTCCAGCCTCCACCTCATCGTAACATCTGTTGCAACTCCACCAAGAGCCCAACTCCATCTCCACCGACCACTTCTGTGCACTTGCTGCCCTACACCCATAGCAATCTCCCTGCACATACCTTCATCTCCTTTTCACACCTGCACATGCCCCCATCTCTCTCACACATCTCCATTATCCCTTTCCCCGGTTATTCCCTGTAGCTACCATTAAAAATCCATACACCAGCAACCATTAACCGCCACCACTTACTGTACTCCATATCCATTGCAACCCCCCTTGATCCGTAAATTTTATCACCTAATCCTCTCTCCCATGAAATTGAACCGTTGGATAATTAATTTTGTTTGATCATGTTATGCCATGAAATTGAGCCATTGGATGATTAATTTTATTTGATCATGTGATGCTAAGAAATTGAGCTATTGGATGATTAATTTTGTTTGATCATTTAATGCCATGAAATTGAGCCAGTGATGTTAATCTGATAATGATGTGATGTTAAATTTAATTTGAGCCATTGATATTGAATGAATTTTAATTTGATTAATTGTGAGCCATATGATTCAAAATTTTAAGGTGATTGATCTAGCCTTTGATTTAGATTTTCTTTAAGTGTTTGATCATGGCCTCTGATTATGAATTTTTATGAGATAAAATCTGGCCATCGATCTTGGATGCTTTAATGATAAAATTGGGCTATTGATCTTGGATGTTTGAATGATCAAATCTGGACCATTGATTTTAGATATGTTGATGCTTAATCCAAACCATTGGATCTTCATTATGAGTGTCTTAAATGAATCTGAACCGTTGGATCTTCACTATGAATGTTTTAAATGCATCTAAACCATTAGATTATCATTATGGTTGATTTCAATGCATCTAAACGGTTGGATTTTCGTCTTGAGTGATTTGAACCGTTGGATTATATTTGGGAATGTTTTAAATGAATCTGAACTGTTATATTACCATCAATAGTGATTTATACCATTGAATTTTTCATCATGAGTGTTTTTAAATGCACTGCAATATTTGGATGTTTATTGCCATGTTAGGATACATACTGCTATGTTTGGATCACTACCACTGCTATAATTGGAATGATCACACTGCCATAATTGGAATAATCACAGTGCCATGATTAAATGCTTACTGCCATATTTGGATGCTCATTGCCATGTCTAAATGTTCATTGCCATATTAGGTCTTGCCATGCTTAGAATTAGCATATTAGATCTTACCATATATGCTCTTGCCTTATTTGCAGTGCATGCCATATTAGGGAGATTTTCACAATCTTGCTATATGTGTCTTTCTTGCCATAAATATATTATATGCCATATTTACATGAATAATTCAATTTTGGCAATAATTTAATTTATGCAACACCCTAGTCAAACTGCCATATTTGCACACTTCTAGAAGACAATCTAGGCATGGGGACGTGCATTTAGGCACCCAAATTCTTGGGAAGGGCATAATGGGAATAATAAAATCTTAATAAAGAAAGAGAATTTTTTGCCAAACCTTCCAAAATTAGAATTCAGAATGAAAAGGGTAATTTAGGACGATTTGCCCCTTGGCAAACCCTAAACCTAGAATAGGTTCTAAACCCTAAACCTAGAATAGGTTATCAATCCCAAACCTAGAACAGGTTCTCACTTTCTGACCCAGAATGGGTTATCCAGCCCGAACTACGTGGATTCTGATTCCTAGGTCAAACCCTAGGATACGTAGGCCATTTGGGAGAATCCCAAATTCGGATCCACAGCTTAGTCCACTCGGACTATCCATAGATCCACTAGGATATTTACCCATACTTTAGTCCACTCGGACTATCCATAGATCCACTAGGATATCTATCCATATTCCAACCCAAATAGGGTTATCCAATTTCGAACTACACGGATTCTGATTCCTAGGGTAAACCCTAGGATACGTAGGCTATTTGGGAGAAACCCAAATTTGGATCCACACATTTAGTCCACTCGGACTATCCATAGATCCATTAGGATATCCATTCCCATTTCAACCCAGAGTTCAAACTACGTGGATTCTGATTCCTAGGTCAAACCCTAGGATACGTAGGCCATTTGGGAGAAACCCAAATTTGGATCTAAACCTTAGTCCACTTGGACTATCCATAGATCCACTAGGATATTTATCCATATTTTGACCCACATAGGGTTATCCACATTTCAACCCAGAATGGGTTATCCATATTTCAACCCAAATAGGGTTATTCTTAGATCCACTAGGACTATCTATCAGTCCACTTGGACTATCCAGATCCTAACCCATAGGATTTCTCAACCTTTCAAGCATAAATTTCAACTTGAACAAAGAACTTAATCATGCACAAGCATAAATCACAGTCATAAACTTTAATCACACCTGAACTACGTTGGTGAACCTGATTTTCGGAATAATTCCGTGATACGTAGGCAATCTGATGGATACAGATTCGGTTCAATGATATCAAACCACTTGGTTTGGTTTGGTTTAACAAATAGAGTCTAGCATAGGAAAGGTATAGGAGACCGATTTTGATCGGGCGGTTTAGGTGCCTAACCCCTTCCCATAATCGTAACCTGACGCTTATCCAATCTCTGATAGACCAGAAATCTAATCTAAGGGTCATGAGTCAATCGAAGTCTTATTTTGGGGTGAGATTTTATATTTTCCAAGGTCCTAGACCTAAATCTAGGTGGCGACTTCTAAAGATTTCCATCTTTGTCCTCACACCAGGTTATCTCTGTATTGGGACCTATCTAATGGTGGGTCCGATCCACATGAAATTCATGGTAGAACAGGTGCCCAAACTGTTGTAATATGGGTTTCACAAGTCAAAGGTTCACCATTAGAGGTTTTTTTTATTTTTTTTATTTTTTTTGGGCTAAAGGCTAACAAATCAAATTAATAAAAAAGGAGTAAAGTGTACAAAAGAATCAAAGCTAGTAAAAGCTCCACCTTCGGCATTGCCATTAACAGAACCCAATATTGATTAATAAAATTACATAATGAATCTAAATCTTTGATGCTCAGAAGCGTCCCAAAATACCTCACTATTAATAAAATTTGTACATGAGGTCCATCTGCCACAAACCATATCAGTTGCTACCTTTTTAGCTAAACAATCTGCAATCACATTACCTTCTCTAAAACAAAGAGTGAATCTGATTTCAATGCCTGATAAATCATCCATCACTCTGCCAAATTTGTTTTAAATACCATGGTGGTTTTGTATTCCTCATACATCCCACAACTGAATCAGAGTCACACTCCATCTATTATTTTTTAATTCCCAGTCTTTTCACCTCTTGTAGACCAGTTATTGTAGCTTTGAATTCAGCTTGGTAGTTAGTTGCATTCTCAATATAATCCGAGAAAGCAAATACAACCTTTCCATTGCTGTCTCTAATGATTCCACCAGTACCTGCATTTCCTGGGTTGCCAAGAGAACAACCATTTACATTCAATTTATACCATCTTGTTGCTGTTTTTTTCCAAAGTGCTGGCCGAATTTCATATTTCTTTGCTTGTTTTGTTATTAACTTGAAATATTTCTGGATATGTAGATCAGTTGCTGATTTAACTGTTAGGATTGGAGACGTAAACAACAAAAAGATTTAACGTGGTTTAGCACCTCATCGTGGGATGTCTATGTCCACCAGAGAAAAAAACGACTTCCTTCAATTCCAAGAACAGTCTACAAAATTCTCTACTTGATAGGCTTATCTCATCTGTCAGCCTTCTAGCTATCTACTGTCAGAGTGTTCGCCTCTGACAGCCCTTACAGCCTTACATAGATTTTTCCACACAGAGATTATATATAGGCAAATAAAACCCTAATCCTCCATAATTACAAGTTTACCCCCATACATGTAATAGCCCAAACCCTAATACAAGTACTACCTTGGTAATTGTGTGGACCGTATAGAATACAAGACACCAAACCCAACAAATCTTTACCTGGCTTGAATTCTGCAAACCACCTTGAAGAAGAACCCGTTGATGTTGATTCTGTAAATCCGTCTCTGCCAAACCGCTACACTCAAACTGGCATAGCCCATACCCCGTCCGGGTGTCCCGCACAGCTCACCGTTGTACGATGTGATGTGACTCCATCTCTCCCACTGCTGTAGCATCAAAGATCACCATCACTCACAGTTTAGCTGCAAATCCAGTTGCATCTAGAACCCTAACCTCTCACCTCTGCACCTCCAGTGTAGACTTAGAGATCCGACTCCTCATCCCAGCCCTTTGCAACTCTGGAACCCAAGCCTCTCACCTCTGCACCTTCAATGCAGACCTAGAGATCTGACTCCTTGTCCCAGCCTGCTAGTCATCCTTTATCCCGCGGTGCAATATTAACTGGCTATGATGCACACCGTACGGGGATTCAATTTTGTCATCGAATTCAGGGAAAAACCTTCCCGATCCAACAAGATCCACCTTTTCCTAGCTACTACTTCCATAGCTGCTACAGGCACTCCAAGAAGAACCCGCTGGCCTTCAACCTTAGGAACCATCACTCTCACATGTGATATTGGGTTTTTAAACCCGGACCTGCCTACCACCGTGGAAACCCAGACTTCATGTTCCTGAGCAACTGCCACACTTCTTATCTGTGTCGACGATAATAGCCTCTTCACCAGCATCTTCCTCACCATGGGGACTATCCCCACCATCTTCGCCACCGATCCACCTGCCAAAAAAATCACTGGCTTACCCTCAAGCAGCCTCACCTGAAAAGACCATCTCAGCATCTGCAAGTTCATTCCCAAACCTCCCTACGTAAAGCTCAACATTAATGCATCACCGGATGAAGGATCACCGAGCTCCTCCATCTCCTTGATCGTCGGTAACATGTGCGATCTATGTTGAGCAACACAACTTATCACCCCTGCTGATGCCGACAAGTCTGTGTTAGGGGAAAATAATAGTTGATACCAAATCTGGCCGTAGGAAGAGAACTTTGGATGATCTTTGATAGAAGAACACGTGGCATGCATCCAAGGGATTAGGGATGGGAAGGAAGAAATAACGGAAAATATCAAAAGGAGCTCATGTTCGACCCTCTATGCTGACTCAGACGAGATGTGACAGATTGATGTGGGTAGTTGGGCCATTTATGGATTGTTATTAATGCTCATAAATGCTGACAACAATTATAAATGAAAGGCATGCTGACTTAACCAGCCAAGTCAACCTAACATAGACCAAATTAGCACGAAAGCCAGATCCATACTTGATAAAAGTGCCAGGACAAAAACAGATATGAGAATGAATGAGAGATATAGTTCAAAAGGGGGGTCGAAGAGGATCAAGGGGGGTCGTAAGTGGCTGACAGGATGTCCTAGCACTGTCCTAGGGGGACGTAGCCATACGAACCTATTATTCTCTAGGTAGCTGATGGTTGACATAGGGATAGGTATGGAGAAACTTGTAGAGGAAGTCTCCTATTGAACCCATATATTAACAAGAGGACATCAATGAAAAAGAAGAACAGAGATTTTCTTTAATCACTAAGAAAGCTTCTTATCTTTAAGTTTTACACATTTTTATTGTCTTCTATCTTTTTTTTTTTTGGTTCCTATCTCAGCGGAAGGGAAGATGGCTATAGTGGGCAGTATCTCAGGGAACCTTTATTTCTGAAGGAACTCCAGTATCTCATAAGGAATTCCATATTGTGTGTCTTGAGAAATCTAATTCGACAGATTTCATTGACAACAGTCTGCTCCACTAGAATCGTAAGGTCCCTCTACCGCAACTTGAGAAAACCCTATCTATGGAAACAGATCCTCTACGACCAGATCGACCACAACACCCTGTTGATCCTCCACTTCTATCACATGCGATACTGCATTCGACACATGCAACGCCTGCACCTGGCCTCTGTCAATAACTCCCCTCCCTTCTATCACCATATGTGAAGGTTTAGGAGGACGTTCGTGGCCTTCTCTCCGACACGCAACACCCAATTTACAAGCCTTTTTTTTTATTTTTATTTTTTTTAATTCCTACTTCCCTAGTGATGAGAATTTGAGAAAAGCAATCAGGGCCCTTTTTTTTTTATTTTTATTTTTTAACCTTAATGCATTGATCACCTAAAGGTAATGATTACCTTTAAAACCAAAATTGATTTGTGAAAAGAAAAAAAAAACTCAATTTTCTTTTTTTTATTACAATTTTTAAACTTTTTTTTTTCAATCTTTTTTTCTTTTTGTTTCTCAATTTTACAAAAAAGAAAACATAACACTAACCGTATCTTTCTTCATCTTCTTCTTTTTCGTACTACGTACCTCTCTCCTTCTATTAAATCAATGGCTGATTTGTTGAATCTCATTTTGATACCACTTGTTAGGATTGAAGACGCAAACAACAAGAAGATTTAACGTGATTCAACCCTCCATTTTGGGATACCTACGTTCATCAGAGAAAAAAATGACGTCCTTCAATTCCAAGAACAGTCTATAGAATTCTCTACCAGATAGACTTATCTCATCTATCAGTCTTCCAGTTTTTCACTGTCAGAGTGTTCTCCTCTGAAAGCCTTTACAGCCTTACTTAGGTTTTTCTATACAGAGACTATATATAGGCAAATCTAGAAACTCTAATCCTCCACAATTACAAGTTTATCCCGTACATGTAATAGCCCAAACCCTAATACAAGTACTACCCTGGTAATTGTGTAGATCTCACAGAATACAAGACACCGAACTCAAGATCAACCACACATGATTTCATGACCGAAGATGCTTGAATATCCTTGCAGGTGCAGTGAATAATGTATTTGGTAGCTGGCCGAACCCCATTATAGCAACTTCGGTTTCTGGCTTTCCATATGTTATGCCAGGTGATTACCAGTGGAGGATACCATACTTCTTTCATTGGAATAAATCTTCTTTTTTTTTTTCCCTTTTCCACCCACTTTATGGGCCTGATCAGAGTATCAAAATACCCCTATTTCTGATTATATGTATCAAGGACCTTTTTCCAAATGTTAACCTTGACAGTGAAACAGAGGAACAATGCTATTGGGATGTTTTTCCTACAGATGGCATCATCCGAAGGACTTTTCTAATGTTAGGAGGCTTCCTAAACTCAACCCTAGCCTATATAAGGACTCCTAAAACTCCTAAAATCCCTTTCATTGATCCTCACAAACCTCAGAGAGGAGAAAGAGATTGAAGAAGGAGAAGAAGCTAGGAAGGAGAGGCAAGAGCCGCCATTACCGTTGGACGAAGAACACAATACCGTGAATCAATGGTAAATGCTTAAACCTTTCTTTACATTAAGAGTTCTAGAATGGTTAGTCATGATTGGATCAATACCATGCAAAGCGAGGTATTGATCTAAACCATATTTTGCCGTCAAACCCTAATCTAGTCGGTAAACCCTAGTTCAAGTTCTAGGTTGAAAATCATCGAAACTAGGACTTGAGTAGAGTTGGAAACAATACTAACTCAGTGCTCAGACCTAGAATGTACAAGAGAAACCCTAGAATCAGTAGGGGGTGACCGATAGAAGGCGAGAACCAGATGAATGGTCTTCCAGAGACATACCGGTCGACCATACTGGTCGCACCCTATGCGACCTGTACCTGCGACCGGTATCTCCCGAAGGCTGGTCTGTGGTGACCGATAGACCATACCGGTCGCACCTTTTCCCACAATGTCACGACTGGTACCTACGATCGGTCTGCTCTGTGAGGAGTATTTTTAACCCAGTTGGTTTTTCGACCAACGTAAACCCTAAGAAACTAATTCTAATTCAACCCTCATATCATGTAGGACCTTGTGATAGCAAGTTTGAATTCTATGATGCGAAGCAAGCAATCAAACAAGTGTCAGGTAAGGGAATCAGACCTAAACCCTAATAATTTAATAAACAGTAAAATGTTGTTAATAACCATGATTCAATGGAATGATGTTGTGCATTCTCACATATCATCTTTACTTTTAGTTATTATTATTGTTCATGCATACTCATTATGCTAGGTTGTGACTTTTAGGCATGTGATTGTTTTCGTTGGCGTGTAGAATGGAAAGGGCCTGGGGTCTGGGATCATTCCTCACACTAGCACCTTTTATATCGTTCTGTCTTAGCATGCTTGGTGTGGGTAGGGTATCAGGGGGAGGAAGTGGCATTGTGGTCTCCGGCCTGGCCACTAGACTCTAGCTCTATCTCTATGCCGTAGGGAGCTATGCTGGGATAGGGCCTACTGTGATGACATATAGGATTGGTTAGTTACGAGCCCAGTTTGCAAGCCCTCGCCAATAGGGGCTTACGTGTTGGTATGGATAGAGTATTAGGGGAAGTATTGGCGGTGTTTGATCCAAACGCTTTAGCTCTATCTCTATTCCATGGTGGGTGCATGTGGGACGACAGTGGTGGCTGCTTCACACATTCGTGTATAGAGGTGCTGTGGCCGCCAATCCTTTCTATAGCATATTGTAAACTTAAACCAGACTATAATGTGAATGTTACTCATGCATATGTTTGTTGCATTGTCTGATTATTTTACTGAGCTATGTTGTGAGCTCACCCTTGTATATATACATGTTTTTAGATGTTGATGCAAGTTATACTGTAGATGATTACATGGACGCTCCGACGTGTGGAGGTGTTGCTGCTTTAGAATTGCAAGCAGGAGAGGACGAGCATGACGCTTCATGCGAGTGCCCTTTCTGCGTGTACCTCTAGGATGTTAATTTATTTTATTTATTTTCAGTTGGAGATACAATTGATGTAAGGATATTTATTTATGTTTCGATATTTGAATAACTGGATATTTTATTAAATTTATCAATAGATCACTCAGTTCATTTTATTTAGGACTTCTGCTGTATTTATTTATATTCTGATTATGGTTATGTGCAATGGTTTGTATGAGTGGACACGGTCTTATTGAGATTCTAATGTGAACCGTTGGTTCAGTGACGGTTCACTCATTCTTCTGGTTTAGTCAGAATTGGGGTGTGACAACTTGGTATCAGAGCTCTTAGACTCTGTTCAACAGACCATATTTGCACTTAACTGAGTCGATGAACTGGGATAAGAAGAATTTAAAAGTCTTAATAAAAATATATCCTAAGCACTTGTTTGATGCCTGAGACTAAATATGAAAGAGCATAATATACTATATCAAATATGGAATGAATAAATACACATGCTCTAGTGAGAAAACCATAGTGACAAACAGAATGATCATGAATTACCATAACAAGCAAAAAGAAAAATTTTATAAATATAAAATATCTATAGAGTATCAAGAGTTAATGGTGCTACAGGGTACAGTCCAAATTTCGGACAGTTACCCTATTATAATAAAAACCATGTTGTGAGGGAGAGAAAATAAAAGATTTATCATGGGGATGAGGGCATGGGAGGAATAGGGTCAGTGATGTCATAGTCACGCTCATAGGCTGCCCTGAGCCAGTGTACCTGCTCCTGTGTGACTCTGAGGCTGCGAGCAAGATGCCCTAAGTCACGGCTCATCTCACACTGGGCATCCCAAATCTCCGTAAACATACCCATCACGGTATCAGGAGGAGGCTGGGATGGTCCCGCTGCAGGTGTGGGCTGTGGTGCCATTACTGAAATGTCCTCCATCTGATCATCATCATCATCACCATCATCCCCTGCCTTTTCTGCATGAGCCGCATTAGCTGTTGCTGCTGCTGTCGTTGCTGCTACCCTCCTGAGCGGATGAGGGCGAGCCTCTAACTCCTCATCACTAATGGGCAGATTGTCCATCCTCATCCAGACAATGGCATCCTAGTCAATGTCTGAGGTCATAGTGTCCTCGATCGTAACTCACCCCTCATGTCTACTCGAAAGCGCACAAAAGAGTAGTGAATAGTCGATCATAAGGTAGGTTATTGATCTGATCGGGCAAAGTAGCCTGACGCATGGTCCTGATAATGATGTAAGGGAGATAGACCCGCTCCCTAGTGTAGACGCAATAGGTCAATTACTGAGTAAGCTGAGACAACTCACTGTAGTGGCCACTCTGAGGAACATTATCATGCTGGATGATGCGGCAATATACCCGAGGAACAGGTCTCAAGCTAGCAGCTTTCATGGGCACTCCTGGGTTAAGGATCTGCTCTGAAACCTCTTGGCGCAGATCATCAGTGAGAAAGCCTTTCATCTTAAGGGCGCAGTAGACCAAGACCATCATTTGGGATCCCCAAAAGATCGACGAGCTGGTGAGTATCGAAAGATATGGGGACACCCTTGATGAAGCTATTAAGGCGAGGTCCCTGCCTCGGATGAAGTCATTAACATCTCTCTCGATCTCTAAGTTTGCATAGAAGTGCTTGAAGAGGTTGGGACGGGTAGTCACCGTGTATGTAATGACGGGCAACTACCCGTGTACCAAAAGCTGCTTCAACATCAAATCGCTGCAGCTGCTCCAAGTTCACCCGTCACCCAGACTCTATATTCTTCTCTTCAAACCAGGGAAAATGGGCTTGCGCCACCTCAGAACGAAACCACCGCTCATCGAGCTACGAAATCGACGGGTGCGGACGGTTCATGCCAAGACCGAATGCATGTTTACCAGCACCTCTGCGTTCAGACATTTTGAACTACAAATCAAAGGCAAAATAATGAGAATTTGATTACAATTTCCAAAATTTCGGTAGCATAACGACAGTAATTGAAGCAAAAGCCTCGAACTCACCCAAAATTTGGGTAGGAGGACTTACGTAACAAATCAATACAATATGGAAACCAAGCATCCATCAAACAAACAAGAAATTTTACAATTACAAGAAAAAAATCGATTTTGACCAAAACCTATGTAAAAAACCCCAAAAAATTTGATTTTTAGAAAAACCATACGGTGGAACCTCAAATAGATTGAGGACTTTTGCTCATAGAGGTCCCTAAACTCTTTCTAAGCCAAAGGAAAAGAGTTCCTACGGTTGGAATCTTCTAAACCAAGAAAAATATAGTTTTTGGGCAAGAAACCATGAAGAAACGATGTAAAAAGGAAGAATGGAAGGAAGAAACTTACTTGGAGATGATGTTCAAGGTCTTGATCGGAAGAAAATCGCTTCTAAGATCACCGGTCGGACTGTAGCAACTCACCAAGCCAGAGAGGAATCGCCACCGGAGAGAAAGGAAAGAAGAAAAGTGTGAAAAATCTCACTTTTTGCGATTTTAAAGGCATTTTGGGCATACCGGTCGACGGTTTTGCCCATACCAGTCGACCGATACCCCCTGGGTATGTCGACCGGTACCTCTCAGTCAGGAGGAAATTCTTGACCGATCGACTATACCGGTAGCGTCATACCCTACAAGGTTGCGACCTGTACATCGACTGGTACCTCTCGGGAACTCCTAGAGGTTTGTCCACCTGGACATATTGGTCGCACTACCATACACAATGCCGCGACCGGTATGTTGCGACCGGACACGTATTCCAAGCTCAAAAAATTTTGGGAAAATTTTAAAATTCCGATTTAAGTTTTCTTACGAGTTTCGCATTGCACTTGTTAAAGACTAACACTTTTAGTACTATTCAATTGTACCTCATGTGTTATGTCTTGTTCTCAGATCCAAGCAGAAAAACTAATCTAAGATGGCAGGCGGGAACGGTCGTAGAGGCTCACGAAAGCGTCACCACTCTAGGGTGCGCCAAGATAAGGATAATGTGGAAACATGAACTATTGATAAGCAAAATTGAACCCCGAAGGTGGAGAAGGGCAGAGTCCCAGAGCACCAACAAATTTGCCAGGACCTCCTCACATTAACTCGGAGACAATTGTGATAAATTTGGTTTATCAGATGGAAGCTCAGCAGAAGGCGTTCCTGAATGAGATGCTGAAGATGTTCAGGCCACCAGGATATATCCCTACAGAAGGTACGCCTGAGTCTGGGGGAAATAACACCACACTGCCAATGGATGGTAGTACTGGGCCGATGGGCCAAGGACAAAATCTACAACCACCACACTAATTTCTAATGTCGTCTGCCTATCAAGGGATTTATCCGTACCCACCACCATGGTATGGAACAAATGCACAGGGTCAGAATGACCTCAGCTGAGCGGTGGATAGGTTTTTGAAGTTGAAACCCCCTACCTTCACAAGGAAACCAGGAAAACCACTATGGCTTGCATAGTGGGTTGCTAAGATGGAGATGAACTTCCGTCTAATGACTTACACGGATGATGAGAAGTTGCTGTTTGCTACGCACATGCTCAAGGAAGATGCTAATGCCTGGTGGAATTATACCCGGACATATTTGGAGACAAGGCGCACTCAGATCACTTGGGAGATATTCAAGGGAGCTTTCTTTGATAAGTACTTTCCGAAGAGCTTTCGTGACCAAATGGAGAAGGAATTCTTAAACCTGCAACAATCCCAGCCAACTGTTGATGCTTACCAGCAGAGGTATGAAGAGCTGTTTTTCTTCGCTCCGGCAAGCATGCAAGAAGAAGAAACCAAGACCCGTAGGTTCAGCATGGGATTGCGAGGAAGTATCAGAGAACACGTCTTGGGTTTGAAGAAGAAAGTATATAACTAGGCTGTACAGATTGCTAGGGTAATTGAATCAATCCAAAGAGACAGCTTCTTTGCTCAAAACAGGGGACTGAAGAGGCCTGCTACTAAGACTTCGGGTGGAGGGAACACTAGACCATTCTGCCCATACTGGGCTCAGTCTGCTGTGGTGCCAGCAAGGAACACTACTGCACCACCACCCTCACAGTTAGCTGGACAAAACCCAAATGTCAAATGTTTCAACTGTTAACAATTATGTCATTATGCAAAGACCTATACTCTACCTAAAAAGCAACTGCCACAACAAGGAAAGATATTTGCAGTCACCACTGAGGAGGCAGCCGCATCACCTGATGTGGTTACTGGTATGATTCCATCCCTTACTATTTGTCTTACTGTTCTGTTGTGTGTGAGCATGTAGAACTAAGGGATAATTAAATTTTAGGAACTATAAATATAGCTGGTGTACCCACCAGAGTACTCTTTGACTCTGGGGCCACGAACTCCTTCGTTTCTATTTCTTTTGGGAAGCGAATGGAATTATCTGTCAATTATTTAAACCCAAGCTTAATAGTTTGCTCTCCGTTGGGAGTCGACGTGACGTTGAATGAATGCTATGGGTCGTTTACAGTTAGTATTGAGGGTCGAAACCTAGAAGCAAATTTGGTTCAACTTGAGATGGCAGACTTTGACGTCATCTTGGGAATGGATTGGCTAGGCCATCATTCAGCTATCTTATTATGTGGAGAAAGAAAACTTGTGTTTAAAGATGAGAAGGGAAAACAGTTTAGCTTTACTGGAACCAAGTTACCTAGGAAGCAGAAGCTGATCCTCTCCGCCCTAAAAGCTAAGAGATGCTTAGAGAAGGGAGGAGTGGGGTACTTAGTGGCTATGGTCGACATCATTGTCGAGGTGCCAAAGATGGAAGATTTAGATGTGGTACGAGAGTTTTCAGATGTATTTCCAGAAGATCTCCCAGGTCTAGCTCCAGACAGGGCTACAGAGTTCGTGATAGACCTCATGCTAGGGTTGTCACACCCCAATTCTGAACCAACCAAAATTGTGTGAGTGAACCGTCACTGAACCAACGGTTCACACCAGGATCTTGAATAGACCGTGTCCAATCATACAAACCATTGCACATAACCACAATAAAAAATAAATACAGCAGAAGTCTTTAAATAAAATGAACTGAGTTTCTATTGATAAATTTAAATAAAGTATCCAATTATTCAAATTCCAAACATAACTAAATATCTTTACATCTCTTTAATATCAACCAAAAATAACTGAAACAAATAAATAAAATCAAATCAAAGGTACACGCAGAAAGGGCACTCGCAGCGTCATGCTCGTCCTCTCCTGCCTGTACATCCAAAGCAGCAACACCACCACACACCGAAGCATTCATATAGTCGTCCCCCGTGTAACCTGCATCAACATCTAAAAATAATGTGTACACAAAGGGTGAGCTCACAACTTAGCTCAGTAAGACAATCATACAGTTTCACAATATTATGCATGAGTAACAATCATTTTTATGCTGTGGTTTGGTTTAAGTTTGCAATGTTCTATAGAAAGGTTTGGTGGCCGCCTCACCTCTATACACGAGTGTGTGGCACCGCACAGCAGATCACACTACCACTGGCCCACATACACCCATCATGGAATAGAGATAGAGCTAAGGTATACCCGTACCTCCCCTGATACTCTACCCATACCAGTACCTAAGCCCCTACTGGCCAGGGCTTGCAAACTGGGCTCGCAACTAACCAATCCTATATGTCATCAATGTATACTCTATCCCAGCACAGCCGTCTACGGCATAGGGATAGAGCTAGAGCGTGCAGGTCGGGCTGGAGACCACAATACCTCACCTCCCTTGATACCCTATCCGTAACTAACACACTAAAATAGAACAATACACAGGTAGACCCTATCCCAACATAACTCCCTACGGCATAGAGATAGAGCTAAAGCATCGTAGACAAGCCAGCGTCGGCATCGGAGACCACAATACCACATCACCATGGCTAGGCCAACATCAACATCGGAGACCACCGTACCACGACCTTCCCCTGATACCCCACCCGTACCAAGCATGTTAAAATAGAATACTACAAAAGTGCCAGTATGAGGAATGATCCCAGGCCCCATGCCCCACTCCACACATCAACGAAAACAATCACATGCCTAACAATCACATCCTATTATGCATGAACAATAATAATAACTGAAAGTAAAGGATGACATGTGAATATGCACAAACTTCACATCATATATATTCAGAGTTATTAACAAATATTTACTGTCCATTAATTATTAGGGTTTAGGCAAGATTTCCTCTTCTTATGCTCGTTTGATAGCTTGCTCCACGTCGCAAGATCCAAACGTGCTATCAAAAAGTTCTACATAATATTTGGGTTTCATTAGAATAGTCTTCTTAGGGTTTCACGTTGGTCGGAAACCAACAAAGTCCAAAACCAGCCTTTCAGAGCTGACCGGTCGCAACATACTGGTTGCAGCTCTGTGAGAAAACTAGCAACCGGTATGGTCGATCGGTATATCTCCGGAAGACCATACACTTGGTTTTTCGACTGCCGTCGATTATTCTCTATTGATTCCAGGGTTTCTCCTATCCATTCTAAGTCTGAGTTTTGAGTTAGAGTTATCTCCAACTCATTCAAGTCTAGTTTTGATGATAATCATCCTAGAACTCGAATCTAGGGTTTGACGGTAAATTAGGGTTTAATGTCCAATTAGGGTTTTTGATCAATACCTGCTTCGCATGGTATTGATCCACCCATACAACTACCCTAGAGTCATAGAGTAAGAAGAATGATTAAAACACTTGTCGTCGACTGGCGTAAAGTGAGCGTCCTCGAATGGCAATTGCGGCACCTCCTTCTTCTTCCTAGCTTCTTCTCCTTTCCAACCTCCTTCTCCTCTCTAGGGTTTGTGAGAGATAATGGAAAGGATTTGAGGAGGTTTAGAGATGTTTATATAGGCTAGGATTAGGGTTTAGTAAGCCTCTTAGGATTAGAAAAGTCTTAGGATTCGGAATTGGGAAAGTGGGACCCGCAGAGATCTAATTCTGGATCTCCGTAGTCAACTACGCAGAGTTGACCGGTCGACCGGTACCAATACTGGTACCATCGATCGGTCAACATAAAATGACACTTATTTGACCGTCTTTGATCTGATTTCGTACCTGTTTGTCATCCGCTCGTCCCATCTGGTCCAGTGATGATCGAAAGACCTGCTTCGACATGAAATCAAGGTTCAGCCCGGGTTCACGGAGTGCGGGTCTTACAACTCCCCCACCCTTAAAAGAAATTTCGTCCTGAAATTTGCATGTAGGTTTCACAACTCCCCCACCCTTAAAAGAAATTTTGGCCTCGAAATTTGAACGTACCTTGATCGTCGAAAAAGTTAGGGTACTCCTTTCTCATCGCGCTCTCCTCCTCCCAAGTAATTTCTTCGACCTCTTGGCTTTTTCAATGCACTTTCACATAATGGATATCCTTGCTTCGAAGTTGCTGTACCTTTCGGCTTGAGAGAATCACAGGTACCACTTCAAATGTTAAGTCTTCAGTCAAGTCTGGGGGATCTACTGTCAAGATGTGCGATGGATCCCTAACATACTTCTTCAATAATGATACATGGAACACATTATGAACGCTTGACATAGATGGTGGTAGAGCCAATTAATATGCTACATTACCACGTCTGGTTAATATTTCGTATGGTCCCACATACCTGGGGCATAGCTTCCCCTTCTTACCAAACCTTTTCAGACCTCGCACCGGTGATATCTTCAAGAATACTTTGTCACCCACTGCAAACTCTAGAACTCGACGTCGATTATCCGCATAGTGCTTCTGTCGAACTTGAGCTGTCTTTACTCTCTCCTTGATTTGATCAATCACTCGATAAGTTTCTTTAACAAACTTCGGTCCTACAATTCTTTTTTCTCCCACCTTGTTCCATAACAAAGGTGTTCGATACTTTTTCCCATAGAGTGCTTCATATGGAGCCATCTGAATTGTAGCCTGATAGCTATTGTTATAAGCAAACTCAATAAACAATAGCTTCTCGTCCTAAGCTCCCTTGAAATCTAATGCACAAGCACGGAGCATATCTTCTAAAATTTGAATAGTCCTTTCTGACTGCCTGTCTGTCTGAGGGTGGAAAGCTGTACTAAACTTCAACTTGGTTCCCATAGCTTTCTGTAATCCTTTCCAAAACTTTGATGTAAAACGAGGGTCTCTGTCAGATACTATACTTTCTGGGACGCCATGAAGTCTGACTATATTTTCAATGTATAACTTGGCCAGCTTGTCCATTGTATACTGAGGTCTGACCGCAATAAATCGAACTGTTTTGGTGAGTGATCGACTATTACCCAAACTGCATCCACTGACCTTGGTGTCAAAGGTAGGCCAGTGGCGAAATCCATAGTAATGCAATCCCACTTCCATGCAGGCTCCGGTAGTGGTTGTAGCAAACCTGTGGGTCTCTGCCTTTCAGCTTTGACTTGCTGGCAATTCAGACATTGGAACACGAAACGAGCTATATCTGCTTTCATACCCCTCCACCAATACAGTCTTCTTAAATCATGGTACATTTTGGTACTTCCTCGATGTACCGAGTATGGAGTGTAATGAGCTTCCGTCATAACTCGATCTCTGATATTTCCGTCTTCACTCTCAGGTATACATAACCGTCCACGATACCTGAGTACCTTATTTGAATCCAAGGTAAAGTAAGGATTGCTCGTACCCTTCTCTAAGTCTTCTTGCACTATCTTGAGATGTGGATCCTGTAGGATTGCTACCTTGACTTCCCTTGACTTCATCAACTAGATCCGGTGAGATCTTGAATGCTGCGAACATCATGGTGAACTTATGAATTAAGCCTTGCTCGACTGGATCTTTTGTAGTCTCTATTATATACTCTTCATCGCCTTCAATTGAACTTGAGGCTGTGGTACATAATGCAGCATTTGTACTTGGTCCAGCCTCAGGTTTCGATGCCCACTTTCTGCTTAAGGCATCGGCCACAACATTTGCTTTACCCGGATGGTACTGGATGTCACAGTCATAATCTTTTAACAATTCCAACCATCTCCTCTGTCTCATATTCAGATCCTTCTGAGTGAAAAGATAAGTTAAGCTCTTGTGATCTGACTTAATCTGAAACTTTTCACCGTATAAATAGTGTCTCCAAGTCTTGATTGCGTGTATAACCGCTGCTAGCTCCAAATCATGCATAGGATAGTTCTTCTCATGATCTTTTAACTGTCTTAATGCGTAAGCAATCACCTGTTCTCCTTGCATCAATACACACCCGATACCCAACCCTGAAGCATCCGTATATAAGGTAAACGGTACGCTTGGCTCTGGGATGGTCAAGATAGGTGCAGAGGCTAGTCTTGACTTCAAAGTATGAAAGCACTTCTCGCACTCATCTGTCCATATGAATTTCTCCCCCTTCTTGGTTAGTCCGGTGAGTGAAACAGCGATCCTGGAGTAATCCTCCACGAATCTTCTATAATAACCAGCTAACCCAAGGAAACTATGAATCTCCGCAATAGATTTTGGTGCTTCCCACCCTACTATCGCAGCTATCTTACTTGGATCCACCTTGATACCGTCTTCAGATACTACATGGCCCAAGAAGGCCACTTCCTTCAGCCAAAACTCACACTTCTTGAATTTGGCATATAGTTTCTCCTTTCTCAGCCGTTGTAGGGTTGCTCTCAAGTGTGTTGCATGAGTCTCCCTGTCCTTTGAGTAGACCAATATGTCATCGATGAATACGATGACGGAAGTGTCCAACATGTCGTGAAACACTCGGTTCATCAGTTCCATGAACGATGCTGGTGCATTAGTCAACCTGAACGACATAACTAGGAACTCATAATGCTCATACCTTGTCCTGAAAGTAGTCTTCGGAATATCTCTGGCCTTGATCTTCAATTGGTGATACCCTGATCGAAGATCAATCTTCGAGAAAACCTTTGCACCCTGTAACTGATCGAACAGATCATCGATCCTAGGCAAAGGATATCGATTCTTGATAGTCAACTTGTTCAGCTCACGATAGTCAATGCATAGCCTTACACTTTCGTCCTTCTTTTTGACAAATAATACAGGTGCTCCCCAAGGTGATATACTAGGTCGTATGAAACCCTTATCTAACAATTCTTGTAATTGGGTCTTCAACTCCTTTAATTCGGTAGGGGCCATCCTGTATGGTGCTTTAGACACCGACGCCGAACCTGGCATAAGGTCTATCACAAATTCTGTAGCCCTGTCCGATGGTAGAAGTGGGAGATCCTCTGGAAATACATCTGGAAACTCTCGTAACACATCTATATCTTCCATCTTTGGCACCTCAGCAGTGATGTCGACTACAGACACTAAATACCCCACTCCCCCCTTCTCTAAGCATCTCTTAGCTTTTAGGGCGGAGAGGATCAGCTTCCGCTTCCTAGGTAACTTGGTCCTAGTGAAGCTAAACTCCTTTCCCTTTTTGTCTATAAGCACAAGTTTCCTTTCACCACATAATAGGATAGCTGAATGATGGCCTAGCCAATTCATTCCCAAGATGACATCAAAGTCTGCCATCTCGAGTTTTACCAGATTTGCTTCTAAGTCTCGGCCCTCGATACATACTGTACATGGCCATAATTTTCAGTCAAAGCCACCTCGACTCCTAACGGAGAGCGAACTATCAAGATTGGGTTCAGGTGCTTGATCGATAACTCCATTCGCTTCCCAAAGAAAATAGAAACAAAGGAATGCGTGGCCCCAGAGTTAAAGAGTACTCTAGCAGGTATACCAGCTATATTTACAATTCTTAAAATTTTATTGTCCCTTAGTTCTACATGCTCATACGCACAATGAAATAGTAAGCCAAATAGTAAGGGGTAGAATCATACCAGTGACCACATCAGGTAATGCGGCTACCTCTTCGGTGGTGACAACAAATATTTTTCCTTGCTGTGGAGGTTGTTTCCTAGGTAGAGTGCAAGTCCTTGCAACATGACCCAGTTGCTGATAGTTGAAACATTTAATGTTCGGGTTGTGTCTAGGGAACTGTGGCACAGGTGGTGCCGTATTATTTCTTACAGGCACTGTAGCGGACTGAGGCCTGTATGGGCAGAAAGGTCTATTGTTACCTCCACCTGAAATCTCAGTAGCGGGTCTCTTCACTCCCCTATTCTGTGCGAAGAAGCTGTCCCTCTGACTGGATTCTATCACTCTCGCAACCTATACAGCCTCATTATAAATTTTCTTGTCCAGACCCAAGATATGCTCTCTGATGCTTCCACGCAGTCCCATGGTGAACCTACGTGTCTTGGTCTCTTCCTCTTGCATACTTGCTGGTGCGAAGAAAAATAACTCTTCGTACCTTTGCTGGTAAGCATCCACAATCGACTGAGACTGCTGCAGATTAAGGAATTCTTTCTCCATCTGATCTCTGAAGCTCTTCGAGAAATATTTATCAAAGAAGGCTACCTTGAACACTTCCCAATCCACCTGTGTATGCTTTGTCTCCAGATATGCCCGTGTAGAATTCCACCAAGCATTCGCATCTTCCTTCAGCATATGAGTGGCAAACAGAACCTTCTCATCCTCTGTAAAGTCATCAGGCAAAAATTCTTCTTTATTTTTGCAACCCACTGTGCTGGCCACAATGGTTTCCCTGTCTTACCTGTGAATGAAGAAGGCTTCAACTTTAGGAATCTGTCTACCGCCCGACTCAGATCATGCTGCCCCTGTGTATTCATCCCGTACCATGTTGGTGGATACAGATAGGCTCCTTGATAAGCAGAAGACGATGGAAACTGGTGCGGTGGTTGTACATTCTGTGCTTGGCCCATCGGCCCTGGACTACCATGCATCGGTAGTGTAGTATTATTCCTTCCAGAATCAGGTATAACTTCAGTGGGAACATGACCCGGTTGCCTGAACATCTTTAACATCTCGCTCAGGAATGCTTTCTACTGAGCCTCCATTTGATATACCAGATTGGTCACAATTGTCTCAGAGTTCGTGTGAGGAGGTCCAGGAAAATTTGTCGGTACCCTTGGAACCTGTTCTTCCTCAACTACCGGGCTTGGCTCTCTAACATAGCCTGGTTCTACATGTTCTTCTTCATCGCGGCGCACCCTAGACTGGTGATGCTTTTGGCCCCTACGACCATTTCCGCCTACCATCTCAGACTCCTCCCGATATCGTGATAGGTATGTTCACGGAGCTTCGGGATGCTCAGCATGAGATGAGCATGACTTGGGACGCCTTGCTCGCAGCCTCAGAGTCACTCAGGAGTAGGTGCACTGGCTTAGGGTTGCTTACGAGCGAGATTATGACATAGCGGACCCTATTCCTCTTAGGCCCCCTACCCCATGATTGTCCTTTTATTTTCTCTCTTTTCTTTCTTGACTGTTTATATAACAGGGTAACTGTCCGGTTTGTGGCCTGTACCTTGTAGCACTTTTAACTTTTGATATTCACTTTTTCGTTTAATGACAGCTTTATGGTTCACCCTAACTAGTGCATATGTAATATTAAATTTCATATTTAATATGGTATATTATGCTCTTTCTTAATCCGTCTCAAGTATCAAACAATGCTTAGGGTGTGTTTATATTAAAGTTTTTAATTTTCCTAACTCAGTTCATCGACTTAGTTAAGTGCAATATGGTCTGTTGGACAGAGCCCGAGAGCTCTGATACCAAGTTGTCACACCCCAATTCTGAACCAACCAGAATGGTGTGAGTGAACCATCACTGAACCAACAGTTCACACCAGGATCTCGAATAGACCGTGTCCACTCATACAAACCATTGCACATAACCACAATCAGAAATAAATACAGCGGAAGTCTTTAAATAAAATGAACTGAGTATCTATTGATAAATTTAAATAAAGTATCCAATTATTCAAATTCCAAACATAACTAAATATCTTTACATCTCTTTAATATCAACCGAAAATAACTGAAACAAATAAATAAAATCAAATCAAAGGTACACGCAGAAAGGGCACTCGCATGAAGCGTCATGCTCGTCCTCTCCTGCCTGTACATCCAGAGCAGCAACACCACCATACGCCGGAGCATTCATATAGTCGTCCACCGTGTAACCTGCATCAACATCTAAAAACAATGTGTACACAAAGGGTGAGCTCACAACTTAGCTCAATAAGACAATCAGACAGTTTCAAAATATTATGCATTAGTAACAATCATTTTTATGCTGTGGTCTGGTTTAAGTTTGCAATGTGCTATAGAAAGGTTCGGTGGTCACCTCACCTCTATACACGAGTATGTGGCATCGCACAGCAGATCACACTACCACTGGCCCACATGCGCCCATCATGGAATAGAGATAGAGCTAAGGTATACCCGCACCTCCCCTGATACTCTACCCATAGCAGTACCTAAGCCCCTACTGGCTAGGGCTTGCAAACTGGGCTCGCAACTAACCAATCCTATATGTCATCAATGTATACTCTATCCCAGCACAGCCGTCTACGGCATAGAGATAGAGCTAGAGCGTGCATGCCGGGCTGGAGACCACAATACCTCACCTTCCCCTGATACCCTATCCGCAACTAACACACTAAGATAGAATAATACGCAGGTAGACCCTATCCCAACATAACTCCCTACGACATAGAGATAGAGCTAAAGCATCGTGGATAAGCCAGCGTCGGCATCGGAGACCACAATACCACATCACCATGGCCAGGCCAACATCAACATCGGAGACCACCTGTAAGACCCGTGTCAAACTAACCCGGTCTTACCACCTTAAACCAGGTTCACCCATCATGGTCGAGTCAAATGGACCAAGGGCGTGAAGGAGAGCGAGATCCCAGGTATCAGATCGACCCAAAAACACTTAAAATAGAGGAAGGGTCGCATACCCAGCGAAACAGGGTCGACCCTCCCAAATCAGAAACTCAGACCCTTAAAATTTGGGAGAGGGTCGGACAGTGTCAGACCATAGGGTCGACGGGATCATCGACCCTCTCATCGACCCTCACTTACCACCGAAACTGAAATTAGGAAACTTCCTAATTTTCAATTGGGATTCTTTCCAAATCTCAATGGGACAATTATAGGACATTCCTACTCTATTTAAAGGACGTCCCTAAGCCACTTTCACTCCTTTCACAACCCTAATTGAATTGAGAGAAAGAGAGAAGAAGGAAAAGAGGAAGAAAAGAGGCAAGGAAGAAGACTTAGCAAAAAGGAGAAGAATTTCCAGAGAAAAGTAATCTTCTCAGGTATGGATACTAATTCCATGAGTTTCTACAGACCTTAGGTTGGATATGGTTGAGTGTAGGATTTCGGAGAAACCCAAACCATCCATTCATGGTTAGGTTTTGATGGAAAACCTTAGGATAGTGCATGAAAGCCATCTAGAAGGATGAATCATAGTTTTAGACCATGGAATGAATGTTTAATGGAAGGTGGAAGCAAGCCATAGGACCCCAAACACGAAGAATAAATTAAAAAATGGAAATTGGACCAGAGTGCACCGAGGGTCGCACACAGGGTCGATAGACCCATCGACCCTAGGCACCCTGACTATCGACCCTCAGCATTCAGGAAGTTCAGACAGAGGGTAGGGTCGATAAACCCATCGACCCTATGTATCCTGAGCATCGACCCTCAGTTAACAACATGGTTTTTAAATTCGGAATTAATTCTAATTAAATTCTATCGACTTTGTTAGGTTTGCTAGCATTATAATAACACTGTAGAGGTGATTTTAAAGCTTGAAAAAGTATCTTATAGCAAACTAAGGTGAGGAACCTTAACTCCAAACTAAATCGGTTAATAATAAAATGTTTTCTAATTCTTGAGTCCTATGCCATGTTTGATTCTATGCAAATATGTTTGTAATGTGCATACAGCATGCCATCCAATATTTCTATTACTTGTTCATGCATATTTAATTTATTGTTTATAACATGATGATGATGATGATGATAGGAATAGGCATGTGCTTGTATGTGTGTGGTTGATGTACTTGATGCGAGCGAGTATCAGGGGAGGTGTGATGAGAACGTCAATAAACGTTAACCTTTGGCGGGTCTCAGCACTTTAGCTCTATCTCTAACTCAAGTCTTTTGCATTGACATCATCGTATCGCCATTACCTTAGCAGAGCTATTATGTCGTAGGGTATCAGGGGAGGTGGTCTCGGTCCTTGTAGTCTCTGACTCTACCGGGGGGCCTTAGCTCTATCTCTATGGACATTCTGAGGGATGCTGGGGTGAGGCCTTGGATACACTGTTTGACATTAGGATTGGTTAGTAGCGAGCCCAGTTTGCAAGCCCTCGCTAACAGGGGCTTACGTGTTGGTATATCATTATATAGCAATAAACGTTAACCTTTGTTGTATAATGTTATGGTAGGGTGGATGGGGACGACGATAAACGTTAACCTTCGGGCGGACTTCCACACCCTGTGTATAGAGGCGGTGTCAATAAACGTTAACCTTTGACCACCCAACCTTTCTATTGCGTATTGCAAACTATAAACCAGACCAAAGAGATAAATGAATGTGCATGCATATGAAATGTTGCATTGTTTTGGCTACTCACTGAGCCGTGTTGTGTGCTCACCCTTCGACGTCGAATATTTTTAGTTGATGATGCAGGTTACACAGTTGAAGACTATATGAATGCTTCTACGTACGGGACGGTAGCAGCAATGGAAGCTGGAGTTGAAGATGATACACACGACTCCTCTTGCGAGTGCAACTCGTGTGTATTTGACTAGATATTTTTATAGGTTTCTTTATTGGATTTATAAGTCATGTATTTGGTACTTAAATATTTATGTCTCAGTTAAACACAGAATAATTTGTTATTATTTATGGATATCATTTTAGTTCTCAGTTCATTTATTTATAAAACTTTCGCTATTGTGTATTTACTCTGATTATGATGGTGAGTGTATGAAGGCTCAGGTAACGCGGGGATAGCCTATTTGAGATCCTGGTTGAACCGTTGGTTATTTAGCGGTTCATCACACCATTCTAAAATGTACGGAATTGGGGTGTGACAACTTGGTATCAGAGCATCTCAGGCCTTGCCCGCTGAACTATCATACATTCACAGCAATAATGAACTGAGATAGGATAAAATAAAAACAGTAATATTAACACATTATAAGCATAAGTGCTGGTTGAGACAGAAATTAAACAAGATGATAATGTACATATAAAAGGTGGAACCATATATATACACTCACATAGAAAGAGAAGACAAAAAATTATCCTAATAAACAAATAATATAGGGTATTATCTATAAGTTGGGTAGTTATCCAAGTATACAAGGATATAGTACAGTAGCAAGAAGGGAGCATCTGTATAGCAGAAAATTAGAATACCGAGTTGGTACTTCACAAGATGTGAAACTCGATGTATGACAGAGAGAGAAGAAGAATGGCTAGTAATTCCAAAACCCCTGTAGAGATAAAGGAAAAGATCCCGGGTTAAATCCAACAAAGATAAGAGAATAATGGCCAAACCTTAAGAATAAGAGTAATTACAAGAAGATAAAGCTATACCCCTGGGTAACATGGAGACTCAGAGTGAGATCCATTACAAGCTGATCCACTACCCGCTGAGCATTAAGAAGAGGTTGCAACTTGCCCCCACCACTATCAGGGTCGAGGATGGGTAATAAAAACTCATCTGAGTAGATGCTAAATAATGATAATCAGATTAGAGCGAATCAAAGGAGGTGAACAACCGGACCACTCCAGCCAACCACCTGGACTATCAAGTACCTTGGTTATGGTTGTCATAAACTTGACCCAATAAAATACAAGAGCAACAACAGATGAGACCGACTATGCAAGTTGCTATGTAAATCACTACCCAAGTTGCTGATGCTACATCAACACCTCCGAGTCAAACCAAGTACGGTACCAATTGGTAGCAACACTATACCCCAACACCTGTTAACTATAACACAGTGCTTACCATACAGTAAGTCCCAGTAATGCATACCCCAGTGCAGAAGTTTGGTGCACAACAAGCAGTATATCAATGTGGTTAACCTTACCAGCCACCGATGTATGGGATAGTTGCAATGATCCGACCAAGGATTGAAGAATATTTTCTGAAGACGAAGCCTTAAACATTTTCAGTAGAGGATCAAATCTAATTGTGGCCATATAACTGGATATGATTATGTAGGATGCGGTGCATTATTGATTTACTCTTATGATTATAGAGGATGCACATACCAGATTTAAAATTCGCGTGTCTTGACAGGATACCTTCTTGATTCAACCTGTCAACTGGAGTTACAGATATTGTTTTTTTTTTTGGGTAAGTTACAGATATTGTTTCTTTAGTATTAGTCCTGATTGTACCAATCTACACCATTCTCATGATCGACAACATGAACAGAGATACGAACTGAATGAACAGTTAAATGCTTAATCATGTTGAGCGTACATCTACTGATTTATACCTGATTTATTGATGTACGAAAATTTTCTCCAGATTTATACCTGATATACTGATGTATGAAATCTTCTCCAGATTTATTCCTATAGTGCCTTGACCAATGACATTATATATACTCAATAGAACCTGTAACCATGAGGTTAAGAATTGTAAAACCTCTATTGCATGTATTTGGACCACCGTGCAACTTAATGATCTTTTGATGCCGGTTGGATTACTACAGATTTACTCCTGATTTTTTTTACCTAGGTTCACTAGATAAAGCAAGTGTTTGTCATTATGCTAAGTCGATGAAAGGAAGTGAATCACTTTTGAATGAATATTTTGATTCATACACTCCCTGACCTTTGATGATAAAAATGTTTAGTGATAATGGAATTATTGAAAGAAAGATGATTAGATTCAGATTAAATGCTATAGCCAATGGAACTCAGAAAAAGTGATGGAGAATTTGTTTTGAGATTGCTAAATGGATGGATATGAATCATGTCTGTAAAAGAGTGCATGAGAAAATGTGGGAACTATTAAGAGTAGCCAGTAAAGAAATAGATAGCACTCAAGTAGAGTTAATGATGGTTATATCGGTATGAATTTTGACAAGGTAGAAGATTCATAAAGGCAAATTTAAGAGTGGATACAAGGATAAAGTCATGGCATAAGTAGTACTCGATTTAATACAATGATAATTGAGTTATGCCCAATGTTGAGGAATATGATTAAGTAAAGACCAAAATAGTTTGGCTGAATTAATGAAATTATAAGCATATACCCTAATGCTTATAAATAGATTTGGGATATGAGATCTTGACGATAGTCTTAAGAGATGAAGAAACTAGACAAGCTCTTAAGATCGTTACACCAGATTTTCTAGTTCAAGCCCTTTTTGGACTAGATGTTCAATTGGATGAGTGTTATGAACGAAGTCCAAATCGTATGGATGGATAAAATATGGACGCAACCTAATTAGACTTGAGATGGCAGAATTTAACGTCATCTTAGGGATAGACTGGCTGTCTCAACACTCTACAAAGTTGTTATGTGCATAGAAGATGTTATCATTCAAGAATAAAAATGACATATAATTTAGTATTATTGGAAGTATGTTGCCTAGGAAGTGAAAGTTGATCCTCTCTATGCTAAAGGCGAAGAGATGCTTTGAAGAGAAAGAAGTTGGATATATGGTATCTTGTGGTATACATTACCAAAGAAGCACCACAGATGGAAGATATTGATGTGATGCGTGAATTTCCTGATGTATTTCCAGGAAACTTATCGGGTTACCATCTGATTAAGTGACCGAGTTTGTCATCGACTTGTTACCCAAGGACGATACTTGTGTCAAAGGCACCTATGAGTAGCTCTTATAGAATTGAAGGAATTGAGATTCAACTACAAGAGTTACTAGACCAAGGTCCTAATCAGCTAAGTATTGTATCACGGAGAGCGCCAACGCAACCTCGTAAAGAAGAAGGACGGTAGTGTCAGATTATGCATAGACTACCGGGAACTAAACAAGCTGACAATCAAGAATCGATATCCGCTACCTCGGATCGATGACTTGTTCGATCAGTTACAGGGAGCAAAAGTATTTTCAAAGATCGATCTTCGATCAGGCTATCATCAACTGAAGATTAAAGAAGGTGACATTCCGAAGACAGCTTTCAGGACAAGATACGGACATTATGAATTCTTAGTGATGTCATTGGATTAACTAATGCACCGGCAACGTTCATGGAACTTATGAACCGAGTTTTCCACGATATGTTGGACACGTCGGTGATAGTATTTATTGATGACATATTGGTATACTCCAAAGACAAGGAAACCCATGTCAAGAACCTAAACGCAGCCCTACAACGTTTAAGGAAAGAGAAGTTATACGCCAAATTTTCAAAGTGTGAGTTTTGGCTAAGTGAAGTCGCCTTTCTAGGCCATGTAGTATCCGCTGAAGGAATCAAAGTGGACCACAGTAAGATCGAGGCTATCGTAAAGTGGGAAGCACCAAAGAGCGTTTTAAAAATTAGAAGTTTTCTGGGTCTAGCTGGTTATTATCGGAGATTCGTAGAAGACTATTCTTGGATTTCCGTACCTCCCACCAGTTTGACCAAGAAAGGTGAAAATTTTGTATGGACGGATAAGTGTGAAAAGAGTTTTCAAACACTGAAGACCAGATTGATATCCGCTCCGATTTTGACTATTCCTATCCTAGGACAGACGTTTACCTTATATACCGATGCGTCGGGATTGGGATTAGGATGTGTGCTTATGCAAGGAGAGCAAGTGATTGCCTATGTCTCGAGACAATTGAAGGTACATGAGAAAAATTACCCCACTCACGATTTGGAGTTAGCGGCAGTAGTACATGCTGTCAAGATATGGAGACATTACCTATACGGAGAGAAATTCCAAATTAAGTCAGACCATAAAAGTCTTACTTATTTATTTAATCAGAAGGAGTTGAATATGAGACAAAGAAGATGGCTGGAACTATTGAAAGACTATGATTGTGATATCCAGTATCATCCAGAAAAGCGAACGTAGTAGCAGATGCATTGAGCAGAAAAGCAATGATAAAATCTCAAGGAGAAGTTAGCACGACTGCGACAATGTGCACTACCGGAATGGTATTCAATCACGGCAACGAGCAGTATGTGATAGATACAACGAATGGATCAGCCAACCAAGGGTTTATTCATCGGTTTTTGAATATGTTCACGGCATTGAAGATTATACCGGATATAGTGGATGAAGTGAAGACAGCTATCAAAGCAGATTCTTATCTGAGAACAGTACACGAAGATATTGAGAAAGGTAGGACTAATCCTGAGTTCACCTTGGATGACGAGAAGGTACTGAAATACAAAGGAAGAATATGTGTACCCGAAACAGAAAGTGTAGAGATTAGACACCGACTCATGAAAGAAGCCCACACCACCATCTACTCGGTACATCCTGGAAGTACAAAGATGTATCATGACCTAAAGAAATTATACTGGTGGAGGGGAATGAAAGCAGATGTAGCTAAGTTCGTGTCTCAATGCCTAAATTGTCAGAAAGTAATGGCTGAACGACAAAGATCCGTAGGACTATTGCAGCCGTTACTGGAACCAGCATGGAAATGAGACTGCATCACTATGGACTTCGTCACGGGACTACCATTGACTCCTCGAGTAGTAGACGCAGTTTGGCTGATTGTAGACCGTCTGACAAAGACAGCTCGTTTCATACCTATACGACCTCAGTATACACTGGAAAGGTTAGCAAAGCTGTATGTGGATAACATTGTTCGCTTACACGGTGTACCAGAAAGCATTGTGTCGGATAGAGATCCACGATTTACTTCTAAGTTTTGGAAAGGATTGCAAAAGGCTATGGGTACAACGTTGAAGTTCGAGACGCATTCCACCCACGAGACGGATGGACGGTCGAGCGCACAATTCAGATTCTAGAAGATATGCTACGAGCATGTGTAATTGATTTCAAGGGATCATGGGATGAAAGGTTACCATTGATCGAGTTCGCTTATAACAATAGCTATCAGGCTACTATACAGATGTCACCTTATGAAGCACTCTATGGCAGAAAGTGTCGAACTCCTTTGTTTTGGAATGAAGTTGGATCAGAATTTGTTGAAGAGACTTGTCGAGTGGTCGACATTATCAAGGAAAGAGTAAGAACAGCTCAGAACCGTCAGAAGCAATATGCAGATACTCGACGAAGAGATCTAGAGTTCGCCGTAGGTGATAAAGTATTTTTGAAGGTATCGCCTATGCGAGGATTGAAAAGGTTCGGACAAAAAGGGAAACTAAGTCCAAGATATGTCGGGCCATATGAAATTATGGCTAAGCGTGGAAAAGTAGCTTATCAGTTAGCACTACCACCATCTATGTCAAGTGTGCATGACGTATTTCACATATCCTTATTGAAGAAGTATGTTAAAGACCCAACACATGTTTTGACAGTGGATTTGCCAGAATTGACTGATGATTTGACATTTGAAGTAACACCAACGGAAATCACTAGTCAAAAGGTTCAACGTCTATGCAACAGAGATATCTACTATGTTAAGGTCACATGGAAAAGTAGAGACATGGAAGAAGTTACATGGGAAGAAGAAAATGCTATGCGGAAGCAATACCCTCACTTATTTGATTCAGAAGGTACGTCCAATTTTGAGGACAAAATTTTTATAAGTTGGGGGGAGTTGTAAGACCCGTGTCAAACTAACCCGGTCTTACCACCTTAAACCAGGTACACCCATCATGGTCGAGTGAAATGGACCAAGGGCGTGAAGGAGAGCGAGATCCCAGGTATCAGATCGACCCAAAAATACTTAAAATAGAAGAAGGGTCGCATACACAGCTAAACAGGGTCGACCCTCCCAAATCAGAAACTCAGACCCTTAAAATTTGGGAGAGGGTCGGACTGTAAGACCCGCACTCGGAAAACCCGGTCTAATCTTAGTTTTGTGTCGTGACAGGTCTTCCGATTATCACCGAGCCAGACGGGGCAAGCGGATAACAAACAGGTACAAAATCGGACCGAAGTCGACCAATTACACCTAATTTTAGATACCGGTTGATGGTACCGGATGATGGTACCGGTCGACCGGTATGGCCTGCGCAGCTATGTGCGGGAATTTGGAAATTGGTCTCTGCGGGTCCCGCTTTCTTGATTTCGAATCCTAGAAGTCTCCTAATCCTAGTAGGGTTACTAAACCCTATTTCTAGCCTATAAATACACCCTTAAACCCCCTCAAATCCTTTCCATTGTCTCTCGCAAACCCTAGAGAAGAGAAAGAGGTGGAAAAGGAGAAGGAGCTAGGAAGAAGAAGAAGGAGCCGCCATTACCGTTTGACGAAGCTCTCGTTACGCCTGTCAACGGTAAGTGTTTGAATCCCTCTTCTTACCCTATGTTAGTTGTGTGGGTGGATCAATACCATGCAAAGTAGGTATTGATCTAAAATCCTAAATTGGCCAATAAACCCTAAGTTGCCGTCAAACCCTAGATTTGAGTTTCGAGATGATATTCATTGAAACGAGACTTGAATGAGTTGGGGATAACTCTAACTCAAAGCCTAGACTTAGAATGGATAGGAGAAACCCTGAAAATCCATGGAGGATGATCGACGGCAGTCGAAGAACCCATGTATGGTCTTCCGGAGACATACCGGTTGACTATACCGGTTGCACATAGTGCGACCGGTATGTTGCGACCGCTACCTCTCGGGAGGTTGTCTGTGGGGTACCGGCTGACCATACCGGTCGCCAGTCTTTCCCACAGAGCTGCGACCGGTACATGCCACCCGGTCGCCTCGTGAGGGTATTTTGTAATCCATGTTGGTTTCCGACCAACATGAAACCCTAAGCATTTTATTCTAATGAAACCCTAATATTATGTAGGACTTTGTGACTTATCATTTGGATATTGCGACGTGGAGCAAGTTATCGAACGAGCGTCAGGTAAGGGAATCGGACCTAAACCTAATAATTAATGGACAGTAAATCGTTGTTAATCATTGAATATCTATGATGTGATGTTTGTGCATATTCACATGCCATCCTTTACTTTCAGTTATTATTATTGTTCATGCATTCATAGGATGTGATTGTTAGGCATGTGATTGTTTTCGTTGGTGTGTGGAGTGTGGCATGGGCCTGGGATCGCTCTTCACACTGGCACTTTTGTAGTATTCTATCTTAACATGCTTGATATGGGTGGGGTATCAGGGGAAGATCATGGTACGGTGGTCTCCGATATTGATGTTGTCCCGGGCATTGTTATGTGGTATTGAGGATTCCGAGTCGACGCTGGCTTGTCCACGATGCTTTAGCTCTATCTCTATGCCATAGGGAGTTATGTTGGGATAGGGTCTACCTGCGTATTGTTTCTATCCTAGTGGGTTAGTTGCGGATAGGGTATCAGGGGGAGGTGAGGTATTGAGGTCTCCGGCCCAGCCTGCACGCTCTAGCTCTATCTCTATGCCGTAGACGGCTGTGCTGGGATAGAGCATACATTGTTGACATATAGGATTGGTTAGTTGCGAGCCCGGTTTGCGAGCCCCGGCCGAGGGGGCTTAGGTACGGGTATGGGTAGTGTATCAGGGGAGGTGCGGGTATACCTTAGCTCTATCTCTATTCCATGATGGGTGCATGTGGGTTGGTGGTAGTGTGATTACTGTGCGATGCCACACACTCGTGTATAGAGGTGCGGGGGCCACCAAACCTTTCTATAGCACATTGTAAACTTAAAACCAGACCACAGCATTAAATGATTGTTACTCATGCATAATCTTGTGAAACTGTCTGATTGTCTTACTGAGCTGTGTTGTGAGCTCACCTTTGTGTACACATTGTTTTAGATGTTAATGCAGGATACACTGTGGACGACTATGTGAACGCTCCGGCGTACGGTGGTGTAGCTGCTCTGGATGTACAAGTAGGGGAGGACGAGCATGATGCTTCATGCGAGTGCCCTTTCTGCGTGTACCTGTGATGGATTTTATTTATTTATTTCAGTTATTTTGATTGGATTAAAGGGATGTAAAAGATTATTATTTTATGAGTTTGGATTTGAATAATGGGATATTTATTTACATTATCAATAGATACTCAGTTCATTCTATTTAAAGTCTTCCGCTGTATATTTATAGTCTGATTGTGGTTATGTGTAATTGGTTTGTATGGGTGGACACGGCCTATTCGAGATCCTGGTGTGAACCGTTGGTTCAATAACGGTTCACTCAGACCGTTCTGGTTGGATCAGAATTGGGGTGTGACACGGACAGTGTCAGACCACAGGGTCGACGGGATCATCGACCCTCTCATCGACCCTCACTTACCGCCGAAACTGAAATTAGGGAACTTCCTAATTTTCGATTGGGATTCTTTCCAAATCTCAATGGGACTATTTTAGGACATTACTACTCTATTTAAAGGACATCCCTAAGCCACTTTCACTCCTTTCACAACCCTAATTGAATTGAGAGAAAGAGAGAAGAAGGAAAAGAGGAAGAAAAGAGGCAAGGAAGAAGACTTAGCAAAAAGGAGAAGAATTTCCAGAGAAAAGTAATCTTCTCAGGTATGGATACTAATTCCATGAGTTTCTACAGACCTTAGGTTAGATATGGTTGAGTGTAGGATTTCAGAGAAACCCAAACCATCCATTCATGGTTAGGTTTTGATGGAAAACCCTAGGATAGTGCATGAAAGCCATCTAGGAGGATGAATCATGGTTTCAGACCATGGAATGAATGTTTAATGGAAGGTAGAAGCAAGCCATAGGACCCCAAACACGAAGAATGAATTAAAAAGTGGAAATTGGACCAGAGTGCACCGAGGGTCGCACACAGGGTCGATAGACCCATCGACCCTAGGCACCCTGACCATCGACCCTCAGCATTCGGGAAGTTCAGACAGAGGGTAGGGTCGATAGACCCATCGACCCTATGTATCCTGAGCATCGACCCTCTGATCGACCCTCAGTTAACAACATGGTTTTTAAATTCAAAATTAATTCTAATTAAATTCTATCGACTTTGTTAGGTTTTCTAGCATTATAATAACACTGTAGAGGTGATTTTAAAGCTTGGAAAAGTATCTTATAGCAAACTAAGGTGAGGAACCTTAACTCCAAACTAAATCGGTTAATAATAAAATGTTTTCTAATTCTTGAGTCCTATGCCATGTTTGATTCTATGCAAATATATTTGTAATGTGCATACAACATGCCATCCAATATTTCTATTACTTGTTCATGCATATTTACTTTATTGTTTATAACATGATGATGATGATGATGATAGGAATAGGCATGTGCTTGTATGTGTGTGGTTGATGTACTTGATGCGAGCGAGTATCAGGGGAGGTGTGATGAGAACGTCAATAAACATTAACCTTTGGCGGGTCTCAGCACTTTAGCTCTATCTCTAACTCAAGTCTTGTGCATTGACATCGTCGTATCGCCATTACCTTAGCGGGAACTATTATGTCGTAGGTAGGGTATCGGGGAGGTGGTCTCGGTCCTTGTAGTCTCCGACTCTACCGGGGGCCTTAGCTCTATCTCTATGGACATTCCGAGGGGATTTGGGGTGAGGCCTTGGATACACTGTTTGGCATTAGGATTGATTAGTAGCGAGCCCAGTTTGCAAGCCCTCGCTAACAGGGGCTTACGTGTTAGTATAGCATTATATAACAATAAATGTTAACCTTTGTTGTATAATGTTATGGTAGGGTGGATGGGGACGACGATAAACGTTAACCTTCGGGCGGACTTCCACACCCTGTGTATAGAGGCGGTGTCAATAAACGTTAACCTTTGACCACCCAACCTTTCTATTGCCCATTGCAAACTATAAACCAGACCAAAGAGATAAATGAATGTGCATGCATATGTAATGTTGCATTGTTTTGGCTACTCACTGAGCCGTGTTGTGTGCTCACCCCTCGACGTCGAATATTTTTAGTTAATGATGTAGGTTACACAGTTGAAGACTATATGAGTGCTTCTACGTACGGGACGGTAGCAGCAATGGAAGCTGGAGCTGAAGATGATACACACGACTCCTCTTGCGAGTGCAACTCGTATGTATTTGACTAGATATTTTTATAGGTTTCTTTATTTGATTTATAAGACATGTATTTGGTACTTAAATATTTATGTCTCAGTTAAACACAGAATAATTTGCTGTTATTTATGGATATCATTTTAGTTCTCAGTTTATTTATTTATAAGACTTCCGCTATTGTGTATTTACTCTGATTATGATGGTGAGTGTATGAAGGTTCAGGTAACGCGGGGATAGCCTATTTGAGATCCTGGTTGAACCGTTGATTATTTAGCGGTTCATCACACCATTCTAAAATGTGTGGAATTGGGGTGTGACACCACCGTACCACGACCTTCCCCTGATACCCCACCCGTACCAAACATGTTAAAATAGAATACTACAAAAGTGCCAGTGTGAGGAATGATCCCAGGCCCCATGCCCCACTCCACACACCAATGAAAACAATCACAGGCCTAACAATCACATCCTATTATGCATGAACAATAATAATAACTGAAAGTAAAGGATGACATGTGAATATGCACAAACATCACTTCATATATATTCAGAGTTATTAACAAAGATTTACTGTCTATTAATTATTAGGGTTTAGGTCAGATTTCCTTACCTGACGCTCATTTGATAGCTTGCTCCATGTCGCAAGATCCAAATGTGCTATCACAAAGTCCTACATAATATTGGGGTTTCATTAGAATAGTCTTCTTAGGGTTTCACGTTGGTCAAAAACCAACAAAGTCCAAAACCAAACTTTCAGAGCTGACCGGTTGCAACATATCGGTTATAGCTCTGTGATAAAACTAGCAACCGGTATGGTCGACCGATATGTCTCCGGAAGACCATGCACTTGGTTTTTTGACTGTCGTCGATTATTCTCTATTGATTCCAGGGTTTCTCCTATCCATTCTAAGTCTGAGTTTTGAGTTAGAGTTATCTCCAACTCATTCAAGTCTAGTTTTGATGATAATCATCCTAGAACTCGAATCTAAGGTTTGACAGAAAATTAGGGTTTAATGTCCAATTAGGGTTTTAGATCAATACCTGCTTTGCATGGTATTGATCCACCCATACAACTACCCTAGAGTCATAGAGTAAGAAGAATGATTAAAACACTTATCGTTGACTAGCGTAAAGTGAGCGTCGTTGAACGGCAATGGCGGCACCTCCTTCTTCTTCATAGCTTCTTTTCCTTTCCAACCTCCTTCTCCTCTCTAGGGTTTGTGAGAGTTAATGGAAAGGATTTGAGGAGGTTTAGAGATGTTTATATAGGCTAGGATTAGGGTTTAGTAAGCCTCTTAGGATTAGGGAAGTCTTAGGATTCAGAATTGGGAAAGTGGGACCCGTAGAGATCCAATTCTAGATCTCCATAGTCAACTGCGCAGAGTTGACCAGTCGACCAGTACCAAGACCGGTACCATCGACCGGTCAACATAAAATGACATTTATTTGATCGTCTTTGATCCGATTTCGTACCTGTTTGTCATCTGCTCATCCCATCTGGTTCGGTGATGATCGGAAGACCTGCTACGACATGAAATCAAGGTTCAAACCGGGTTCACGGAGTGCGGGTCTTACAAGGGTCGGCGCCGGTGTCTAAGGCACCGTACAAGATGGCTCCTACCGAATTAAAGGAGTTGAAGACCCAATTACAAGAACTACTAGATAAGGGTTTCGTATGACCAAGCATATCGTCATGGGGAGCACATGTATTGTTTGTCAAGAAGAAGGACGGTAGTGTACGACTATGTATCGACTATCGAGAGCTGAACAAGTTAACCATCAAGAACCGATACCCTTTGCCTAGGATCGATGATCTGTTCGATCAGTTGCAGGGTACAAAGGTTTTCTCGAAGATTGATCTCAGATCCGGGTATCACCAATTGAAGATCAAGGTAGGAGAAATTTCAAAGACTGCTTTCAGGACAAGGTATGGGCATTCTGAGTTCCTGATAATGTCGTTCGGGTTGACTAACGCTCCAGTGTCGTTCATGGAACTGATGAAACGAGTGTTTCATGACATGTTGGACACTTCGGTCATCGTATTCATCGACGACATCTTGGTCTACTCAAAGGATAGGGAGGCTCATGCAACACATTTGAAAGCAGCCCTACAACGGCTGAGAAGGGAGAAGCTTTACTCCAAGTTCAAGAAGTGTGAATTTTGGCTGAAGGAAGTGGCCTTCTTGGGTCACGTAGTATCTGTAGACGGTATCAAGGTAGATCCAAGCAAGATTGCAGCTATAGTAGGATGAGATGCACCAAAATTAGCTGCAGAGATTCGTAGTTTCCTTGGATTGGCTGGTTACTATAGAATTTTCGTGGAAAACTACTCAAGAATCGCTGTTCCACTTACTAGATTAACCAAGAAAGGAGAGAAGTTCATATGGACAGATGAGTGTGAGAAGTGCTTTCAGACTTTGATGTCAAGACTAGTCCCTGCACCTATCTCGACCATCCCAGCACCAGGCTTGCCGTTTACCCTATATACGGATGCCTCAAGGTTGGGTCTTGGATATGTGTTGATGCAAGGAGAACAGGTGATTGCCTACGCATCAAGACAGTTAAAAGAGCATGAGAAGAACTATCCTACGCATGATCTGGAGTTAGCAGCGGTCATTCACGTAATCAAGACTTGGAGACACTACCTTTATGGTGAAAAATTTCAGATTAAGTTGGATCACAAGAGTTTAACTTACCTTTTCACTCAGAAGGACCTGAATATGAGACAGAGGAGATGTGGTTGGAGCTATTAAAAGATTGTGATTATGACATCCAGTACCATCCGGGTAAGGCAAACGTTGTGGCTAATGCCTTAAGCAGAAAGTGGGTATTGAAACCTGAGGCAGGACCTAGTACAAATGCCACATTGTGTGCTGTAGCCTCTGGCTCAATAGAGAACGATGAAGAGTATATATTAGAGACTGTAGGAGATCCAGTGGAACAGGGCTTAATTCATAAGTTCACATTAATGTTCGCAGCTTTGAAGATCTCATTGGATCTAATAAATGAGGTCAAAGTAGCAATCCTACAAGATCCACACCTCAAGACTGTGCAAGAAGATCTAGAGAAGGGTAAAAGCAACTCTGACTTTACCTTGGATTCAGACAAGGTACTTAGGTATCGTGGACGATTATGTATACCTGAGAGTGAGAACTTAAACATCAGAGATAGAGTTATGACAGAAGCTCATTACACCCCATATCCGTCCGGATTTGGTACGCCAGTTTTATTGTAACCTCCAGATGGTGGGGGATTACAATGATGTTGAGAGGGGTAATGAGCTGCGCATCACGAGCTACGTCAAAGGGGTGAACACCTCGTTTGATTATCGGCAGCTGGCCGACCTACTGGGCATTTTTTATGATGGCCCCATGGTTTTCTGTGCTCTTGGAGAGCCCCAGTTCTTCTCTCTATAGATGAGGGCCGAGATCGATAATCAGCTCCTACGACCTAATCGCTGGCAGATGAGGGCATGTTATATGCATCTAGCTCCACGGGTATATTGCAAGATCATTCAGCATAATCTGATCCCACAGAGTGGTCATTACGAGAGGGTTTCCCAGCTGACCCAGTATCTTTTATACAGTATTTCCACTAGACAGCCCGTCTGCCTTCCATACATCATCATGCGTACCATGATCACTGCTACATTGCCCAGTCACACTGGTAACCTTCCTTACGGACGTATGATCACTATCTTGCTTACCCGCCTGGGGGTTGATTTAGTGGATGAGAAGATTCAGGAGAAGTCCTTCTCATCGCCTCTAGATTGGGAGGCTATTTGAAAGATGGGCATGCAGGATGCTCAGGTCAGTGATGAGGAGAGGAACGCGATGGTGCGCCCTCGCACTCGCGTAGAGATAGCTGACGCTGAGGCAGCTGCCGCCGCCGCTGGAGTTCATACGGAGCCTGCCGGTGATGATGACCGTATGTACATGGATGTAGACTCTATACCACCTCCTTCACCTACACATGCGGCTGGAGCTAGTACTTCATATGCGGCTGGTCCTTCACATGCGGCTGGTCCTTCTCACCCACCTCCTGATATGATGGAGATATTGCATGAGATCAGAGAGGCTCAGCACAGATCTGATCTGAGGATGGGGGAGTTACTAGACGCTCAGCGGGTGAGAGTGGATGAGCTATTAGACGCCCAGCGTACATCAGACATGAGGATGGGAGAGCTCATAGAGGCTCAGTGCCGGTCAGATATGCGGATGGAGGAGCTTTTGGGTGCTCAGCGCAGGACTGATCAGCGGGTAGCTGATCTTACAGCTAGTCTTCAGACGACCCAGACTCAGATAGCCTGGTTGACTAGAGTCTACGCTGAGGATTATGACGGAGATCGTAAGGCACCGCCTCCTCCTTCACCTTCAGCTTTATGATTGTATCTATTTTTTTTTGTACTACAGAGTAACTGTCCGGGTTGTGGACTGTACTCTGCTTTAGCTATGTATGTACGTTTGTTTCCCTCTCATTGTATTTAAAATTGTTTCCCCTTTAATAGATGCATTATTTTCTTTTCAAATTTGGTCTCAAACATCACTTGTGCTTATAGTGTGTTAATATTACAGTTTTTACTTTTATCTTATCTCAGTTCACAATTTATCGTGAATGTATGCCAGTTTAGCGGACACGGCCTGAGATGCTCTGATACCAAGTTGTCACACCCCAATTCTGCACACTTCAGAATGGTGTGATGAACCGCTAGCAAACCAACGGTTCAACCAGGATCTCGGACAAGCAGAATCCATTTTATCTAAACCTCATACATCCACATTCATAATCAGAGTAAATACACAATAGCGGAAGTCTTATAGTAAAATGAATTAAGAATCTACTGTGATATTAATGTTTAAATAGAAAATTATTTTGTATTAACTAAGACATAAATAAATATCAAATACATGTCTTTATTAAATCCAAATAAAGAAAACTAGAAATCTAATCGAATACACATGAGTTGCACTCGCAAGAGGAGTCATGTGTATCCACTTCATCTTCAACTTCCATCGCCGCCACGTGCCCGTACACTGGAGCATTGACATAATCTTCGACGGTAGTACCTGCATCATCAACTAAAAATATTCGACGTCGAGGGGGTGAGCACACATCATGGCTCAGTAAGCAAACAAAACAATGCAACAATACATATGCATGCAGTCAATTCATATCTTTGGTCTGATTTAAAGTTTGCAATGCACAATAGAAATGTTGGGTGGTCAAAGGTTAACGTTTATTGACCCCGCCTCTATACACAGGGTGTAGAAGTCCGCCCAAAGGTTAACGTTTATTATCGTCCCCATCCACCCTACCATAATATTGTACAACAAAGGTTAACGTTTATTGCTGTACAGTGCCATACCAATACGTAAGTCCCTGCTGACGAGGGCTTGCAAACTGGGCTCGCAACTAACTAATCCTAATGCCAAACAGTGTATCCAAGGCCTCACCCCAGCATCCCTCAGAACGTCCATAGAGATAGAGCTAAGGCCCCCCGGTAGAGTCAGAGACTACAAGGACCGAGACCACCTCCCCTGATACTCTACGACGTAATAGTTCTGCTAAGGTAATGGCGATACGACGATGCTAATGCACAAGACTTGAGTTAGAGATAGAGCTAAAGTGCTGAGACCCGCCAAAGGTTAACGTTTATTGACGTTCCCATCACACCTCCCCTGATACTCGCAAGCATCAAGTACACCAACCACACACATACATTCACATGCCTATTCCTATCATCATCGTCATCATCATGTTATAAACAATAAAGTAAATATGCATGAACAAATAATATAAATATTGGATGACAGGTTGTATGCACATTACAAACATATTCGCATAGAATTAGGCATAGCATTAGACTCAATAAAAGAGAAAACAGTTTATTATTAATCAATTAGTTTAGAGTTCTGTTTCCTCACCTTAGCTTGCTAATAGATCCTCTTACAAGCTTTAAGATCACCTTTATATTGTTATTATATTGCTAGAAGACCTAACAAAGTCGATAGAATTTAATTAGAATTTATTCTTATTTTTACAGCTTGCTGTTAACTGGGGGTCGATGCCTAGGTTCAGAGTTATGATCAACCCTAGGTGCGACCACCCCTATTCTGGTCTTCTCGAACACTGGGGGTCGATGCTCAGGGTCTGGTAGGGTCGATTGGCCATCGACCCCCCATGCGACCCCTTGTGGGTTTTGTCGATTTTTCTTCCTTTAGCTCATTCTTCGTGTTTGGGGTCCTATGACTTGCTCCTACAGTCCATTCCACACATGATCTATGACCTAGAACCATGATTCATTCACCTATATGGCATTCATGATTTCCCCCATGGTTTTCCATGAAAACCTAACCATGGGTTGATGGTTTGGGTTTCTCCGAGATCATACTCTCTGCATTATCTATCCTAAGGTCTTTAGCAATTCATGAAATTAGTATCCATACCTGAGAAGAATACTCCTTCTCTGCAACTCTTCTCCCTTGGCCTTCTTCTCTTCTTTCCTTCTCTTTTCCTTCTCTTCCTTCTCTTCTCTTTCTCTCAATTCAATTAGGGTTGTAAAAGGAGTAAAAGAGGCTTAGGGACGTCCTATTTATAGAGTAGAAACTCCTAAAATAAGTCCCATTAAGATTTGGAAGGAATCCCATCGAAATTAGGAAACTTTCCTAATTTTCAGATTTATCGAGTACCGAGGGTCGATAGGGGGGTCGGAGATCCCGTCGACCCCTGGTTCCTAAAGTGTCCGACCCCCCATGTAAAACTGGGGGTCTGACCCTCCCTTGCTGGGCGACCCTCCCCTTAATTTAAATATTTTTGGGTCAGTTTAATACCTGGGATCGTGATCTCCTTTACGCACTTGGTTCATTTGGCTCATCCATGATGGGTAGACCTGGTTCAAGGTGGTAAGACCGGGTTAGTTTGATACGGGTCTTACATTAGAAGTCAAATCAGATACAATAATAATGGGAAGAGTCTGGTCAGGTCCTAGGAAGGCATATTTCAAAATAGATGGTAACTCTTTTAATTCTAAGCTAGGTGATTCAACCATTGAGGGCTTAGGAGTGAAAGTGGATAGAGGTCCTAGAGGTTCCATAGATGTGTGGATACTCCATGCCTCTGATGAGAAAGTGTCCTCAACTCCTCCCAATTCTTCCATGCACTGTAAGAATTCTGAATCAAAGTCAATGTCAAAAGTGGTCTCTACATGGTCAGAGAATTCTTGGAGCATATGAACTTCCTCATTTGGTTGCTTACCCAACCTAAATACATTTAAATCAATAGTTTAATTGCCAAATGATAGTTTCATGAGACTGTTTCTATAATTTATTAGTGCATTGCTTGTAGCCAGAAATGGTCTCCCTAAAATGATAGGGATTTGATCCCTATTAGAGACATGATGTGTTTCTGAAACAATAAAATCAATAGAAAAAAAAATTCCTCTACCTTCAATAAAACATCCTCTACCATTTCTTTAGAAGTCTTTACAGAGCGATTAGCTAGTTGAAGTGAGATGGATATTGGTTTCAACTTTTCCAATCCTAATTATTGGTAAACATGATACGGTAGAAGATTCACACTTGTACCTAAGTCTAGCAGAGCATGATCAATGAAGGTGTTGCCTATGATGCAAGAAATGGTAGGACAACTTGGGTCCTTGTATTTGGCTGCCACAGGATGGTTCATAAGGGAACTTAAATGTGTAGCAAAAAATACATTTTTGGGACATTGACTAATCCTTTTTTGTGTGCATAAGTCTTTAAGGACTTTTTTGCATAAGTTGGGATTTGAATAATTGCATCCAAAAGTGGGATGTTCAATTCTACCTATTTGAAGACCTCTAAAGTTTTATCAACTAGAGAAGTTTTCTTTTGGTTTACCACCCTATTAGGGAATGGGGCTGGTGGAGTAAAAACTCTATCTGAGACAGTCTCTTTGGGTCTTTCAGGTACATTAGACAAACTTGAAGAAAGATGCTCAGTAGCTGCCTCAGATTGGGGAACATTAGTGGGAGCAACTATGGGTTTGTTCTTTGGTGCTTCATCCCGTAAGTACTCTTGGCCACTCCATAATGCATGGACTGCATTACATTGTTTGGAAGGCCTTGATTGATTCTCTATGCCATTCACCTGAGGGTTTGACCTATTTGGTTGTGGGTGATGGTGTGGGTTGGTCTTTGGTTGGCTAGGCAGAATACCCTTGTTCTTTTCACACATAAAGGTAACCAATTGGGTGAGTGTCCTCTCCATACTGGTATGCCCTGCCATAAGAGCTACCATATTTTTCTCCAACTCACTGAGTCTGGTCGGCTTACCTATGTTAGAATACAGGGGATTATTGAAAATTACCTTGGGGAACAAAATTGGGTCTAGGGGGAGCATATGGCCTGGTGTGACCGGGAGGACCTTGATTTGGAAATTGGGGTGGGTCCACACGGTTCTCTTGGTTCCAGGAGAAATTTGGATGATTTCTCCATCCTAGGTTGTAAGTGTTACTATACGGATTGTACAGTGCACTTACATTAGCATTCTAAGAATTTTCCTATGAAGGACATTCCTCCATTGTGTGTCCAGGAGTTTGACACCAGTTACACATTAGGACTTGCTTTTGGATAGGGTCTCTAGGAACTAAAGCTTCTATCCTTTTGATAAGACTATCTAAGTATGCCTCCTTAGCTATTATGCCATCAATAAAATAACATTTACCTTTTTGGGTGCAGTCTGTCTCCTGCACAGACTCCCACTCTCTTGTTTTTTCGACGAGATCTGTCAAAAAGTTTCAAGCGTCATTAGCATCCTCATAGGAAGTGAATCCTTGAGGACACATAGACTCAAGTATTTTCTTAATAGGAAAGTCTATCCTCTCATAGATAATTTGACAAAGTTGCCACGTTTCAATACCATGGTGAGGGTACTCTTGGAGTAGGCCTTGGAACCTCTCCATGAGACGTGAAAAAAACTCATTTGGCTCTTGTTTGAACCGCATTATATCCACTCAAAGTTTATTTGTTTTGTGAAGAGGGAAAAACTTTTTAAGGAATAATACAGTAAATTTATCCCATGATGTAATATAATTTTTGGGAAGATCATAAAGCGATTTTTTAGCTCTATCCTTGAGTGAAAAAGTGATGCACTTCAATTTGACAGCATCATCACTGAGCTGTTGCATCTTAATGAGGGCACACACCTCCTCATACTCACGGAGGAACAAGTATGCATCCTCTGAAGATAACCCATGAAAATGGGGAAGCATAGTAATGAATTGAGTTTTCAATTCATAGTTATTGCCTGTGGCAGCTGGCAATTGAATACATGAAGGTTGAGCTACCCTAGCAGGGTAAAACCTATCCTTAAGTATGGTCTTGGGTTCAGCCATTGTAAAGGATGGGATTCTTATCAAACGGTTGGTAGAATCACAAGTCCACACTCTCATGTACAAATCTCTTTAAATGACAAAATTATCTCTTTCTTTTTCCTCTAAATTCGATGCAAAGGCTGGATTTTTTCAAATTGGGGTCAATGCAAACCTCCTGACGATTAATGGCTTAAAGACCGGTCATATCCGCAATCACCTTGAGAAATAATTCCGTTACCGTCGAAGCTATTGGTCGTTATTCTTCTTGATAATTTGATAGCCAACATCCCTTAACACCACATCATGATCAGGATTGGACCGTCGATCGTACTGTTCCAACCTAATGGATTGGAGGTGCAAAGAAAGACATGAAAACCAATGAAATTTTTTTTTGCATTTTTTTTCACTTTGAACTATTTAAAATAGGAAAAATAAGGGCTTACCTCCCCGATAACGATGCCAAAAAACTTGATATAAATTAATCGTGTACGTAACTGCAAGTGCACGGTATCGTACAGTAACGGGTCGATCTTAGGGAGGAATAGTTATTATCCTAACTCAAATAAGGCAAAGCGTACCAAATGGATTTGAATGAATTAACCATCCTAATTACTTCCAATAAAAATTAATCAAGTCACAAAAATGATAATTACCAATTCCTAACAGCACGAAGATTTACGAAACCACTATATTAACCATAGAGTAACACAGATTTATTGCATGAAGGGAACAAAATTAAAAATAAAAGAATGTAAGAAAAACTTGTCTTGTTAGAAGATTCCTCTGTTGTTTCTCGTTGTCTTGTTGTCACTCCAAGACGATGTGCAAATGATTACAAAGGGAGCCTTCTCCCCTAAATAAATTAGTAATGGAGTACAATCTATTTTTATCTATCCTACTACAGAGTTCTATAACTGAAATTAAAACTTGAAGAAAAAAATAAATAAATAAATTAGGTAAGAAGAACACAACTTGAAAAGAAAAAACTAAAACTCAAACTCTCTCATAAATCTTCAAAACTAAAAGGAAAACTTACAATAGAATTCTTGGATGATTTTTCTATTGCTGAGCATCACATATATATACAAGTGAGTAAAGATTACAATCAATCTTTACAATTGAATTACAAGAGATTTTGTCGAGATAATTTTGGTAATCAAATTCCAATCTTATAGGTTCATTGTATGTGGATAATTTTTTAGTAGAAAGAATCTTACACCAACTCATCATATCTTTAGCATCATTATCTCTTCTTGAAAACTTTCATAATCGATTGGAGTTTTTTATTCTTTCATGCCATGCCAATCTTGTAAATTTGATTCCAAATAAGTAAGGAATATTTTCTCAAGAGAATCTTTCACATGAGATTGGACTACTCTTTGAGAGTTGACTGGATGAGCTAATTGGACAGGATCACTTAAAATGCGTAAAATGATTTTTCAAGTTCAAATTTTTCCATTCTTTCACCTACACCTTACAAACATAAAAATAATATTAAATACCCGAGAAGCATCATAAATAAAATAAGAGATGCATACTTTATGTCCTAAATTCACACATAAAATGTGTTCATCAATCATGACTAGAGAAGGGGACTCCTAAAGGAAGAAAGCACCTAAGATGTAAATTTCAATTTAGGTAGCATTTTAGTTTTCCTCAAGCAAAAGAAATTTTTGGATTTATTTTGATGGCTCTAATGTTGTCTCTAGGATTCTCTTACCCAGATGATTTGATGAGACAGGGATTCAATGTTATGTTTGGTCTTCTTTGTTTATGAAATTATCCCTCATTTTTTTAATAACATCTTAGTTATTGTATAATTTTTTTTCTTAAAAAATATTGTTTCCCAATAAATAAAAAAAAAAAAATGGAATTAAATGAGTTCATGTTGAACTTTTGCTGAAAAGTTTCTTTCTATAAACCACCAATCAAGAAGAAGTTTGTTGGATCACCAATTTTTGAGTACAAGACGAAAATGGAACATATATATATATATATATATATATATATATATATATATATAAGCACTCATTTTTGCCATCCTTAGTCAGGCAGAGCTTTTTTGGTGAGTAGACAACAAAGGAAGAGAGGTGAGTGAAAGTTTAGATTTTGGCTACGATTTTGAGGTAATTTTTTGATGGGTCCCACAACAAGGTCATGGGCTGCAACCTGCATGGATGCATAGACCTTGCAATTACCTTCAAAATGAGACCAAAATCATTCAATTCTGATATAAAAAAGAAAAAATATGGCCACGTTAGTTGGATGATATGTACAAGGGAGGTTTCTGAAATTGTCATAAATATTCAGGGTCTTGTATGCAAATTATCATAAGTTTAATCTTTTAAACTTCAAGTCTTCATATCTTGGTCATTGGACATCCAAATTAGGTGATTCAAGCGTATTTATTCTTTATTTTCCGTCCTCTTCAAAGTGGACATGAAAAACCTGTGATAGAGGTCGCCGAAAGACCCCATGCAGAGTTACAAGCCAATATGCCTCACAAAATGACAGGAAGAGAGAGAGAGAAACTAGGCCAACTCAGTCAACCTCCAGCCCAGTCAACCTAAGCTAGTCTAATCCGGCCCAGCTCAAATCAGTCCGGACCGAATCACTTAGGCATGGGTACATGCATATTGTATAGTATAATATATAATACATATATATTATATACTATTGTCTAGTTGATTGTACATATTATATTATGATACTATATATTTATATGAACACATGCAAAAATAGATGCTGGCTGTGGCTATATTGGAAAGAGAACGAGCTCAAGGGTTTGTTTTGAGAAAGAAATCAAATGAGGTGGCAGGATAGTGAGATTGTTCGTTGGCTTTTTAATAGAAAGAGAAGAGTGAAGATATCGATCTTGGGTTCCCAAAAGGTGACTTACGTGTCGATTAAAGGAAGTAATGAGAGAATGAGATGGCCGATTTCAGAGATTAAGGTAAGAAAGAGAGGGAGAACGACAATTGGTCGGGATTGTTTAGGTAAGAATTGAGAAGGGAAGGGGAGAAAAGGAAATAAAAAATTTGGAAAGATTAGAGAATCGAGAGAGAAAGGAAGGAGGAGGGAGAGAAAATCCAAGAGATTGTGAGAAAGATAGAGGGCTGGAGAAAAAAGGGAGCTGAAGGAAAATCGATGAAAAGGTGGAAGAGAGAAGAAGAGGAAAAGGGCCTGGAAGAAGAAGAAGAAGAGGAAGAAGAAGAAGAAGAAGAAGAAGGGGAGAAGAGGGCTGTTACTCACCTGCAACTGAGGTAAGCATTCTCCCTCTTTTTGCTGTTTAGTTTATTTCTTTCATGGATTTGTTTCACCCCTGCAACCCATGCCTCCACTCACTTGATCCCATCACCGCCTGCACTTCACTGCTACACCATTGTACTTACCTTATCCAACCCTTAAGCAATCGAAACCTCCATGCACCTGATCTTACCACTCCCACAAGCCACCTATCACCCCTCTATCAAGCCATCGATCTGCTTGCCATTCCTGCAATTCTCGCCACTCATAACCACCTGTACACCTTCACCTTCACCCAGATGTTCATCAAACCCACCTCCATGCATCGATACTTGGCCATACTACCCGCAAGCCACCTTCAATCCCCACCAAAGTCCTGCTATCACCGAAAATAAACCACTTACCTAATCACTTACTCCCTGTAGCCATTAACCGCCACCTCTTGCTGCCCATCCCCATGCAGCCCGCCATCTGCCCACTTAAACACTATGCATTCAACACTGATCACTATCCATATCTCCATGACCACCCAGTCCTAAACCTCCAGCGAGCCTCCAGTGCCACATCACTCCTGCACAATGACACATATGCCCAGCCACCATCTTCAACTTCAATACCAAACCACCACCGAGAACCCCACTGTAACCCGATAAACCATCCACTATCTTCATCATACCCGTAGCCGACCTTCAAATCAGATCGCAAACACCACAGGTCACCAAGCCTCCATCGATTAATCAATCCACCAACTCTTGCTTCAAACCTGTCCGCAAACCATAGCTCTCCCAGCCCTACTTGAATCGTGATACAGATCAACAACCAACAATCCCCACATGCATCTGTCCACTCTCTATAGCTGCACTCCCATCCACTGCAACATCCACCATCCGATCCGTTCATCTACCTTGATCCATTGCAACATCAACTACACACCCACAACCCCTGATCTGTCCCTGCACCATTGATCCAATTACAATCCTTTGATCTACCCCCATCAACCCTCTGATCTGCATAGCATAACAGCTATCTGATCTGCTCCCATCAAACCTCTAATCTGCATAGCATTACAACCTTGATCTAAGCCATTAATCATGATAATTTTAATACTTTGATCTGAGACATCGATCATGATAATTTCAATGCGTTGATTTGAGCCATTAATCTTGATATTCTGATATGTTGATCCGAGACATTGATCTTGACATTTTGATGTGTTGATCTGAGCCCATGATTTTTGATTGAATTATGATGTTGATGTATTTAATAAGAGCCAATAAAGTCTGATTTACTGTGTTGATATGATTTGAACTGTTGACTTAAGAGCTTGAGTTAATCTAAACTATAGATCAAATCTGATTTTGATCACATTGATGATGATCAATTACATCAAATCTGAGTAGTCGATCAAATATGACTTTGGTCACATTGTTGATGATCGATGCATCAAATCTAGACCATAGATCTAAAATCTGTTTTGATACATTGACACACATGCTTACTATTATGAGTAGATGCTTACTGCCATATTTGATGCTCACATTCTTATTACCACATTTGTTTACATGTTGCTATATGGGGATGCTTACATTGCTATATTTGAGCTCACATTGCTATGTTGGATTGCTTACATTGTTATCTTTGAACACAATAATTAGGATAAGATAATCGCTGAAATGAAAAGAATGATAAGACAAGATAAACCCTAAAATGGAAAGAATGATAGAGCAAGATAAACCCTAAAATGGAAGAAATGAATAATAAAGGGCAAGATAATCCCTAAAATAGAAAGAATGATATGGCAAGCTAAACCAAAATGGAATGAATAGATAGGGTAAGATAAATCCTAAAAATGAAAGAACTGAATAATTAGGGCAAGATAAACAAAAAAATGGAAGAAATGAATAATTAGGACAAGATAAACCCTAAAGTACAAGAAAGAATAATTAAGGCAATGAAATGCGTCTCTCATGACTAAAAGGGTAAAGAGAAACAATCTTATTCCAATAAAGAGAAACAGTTTTATTATAATAAGGAGAAGGAAATTCCTCTAGATAAGGCGGAGTCACATTTATAGTATGAGAGGATATGATGTTTCGAAGAATGTTTCCACAATAAAGTGAATAGTAACTCATGAATAGTAAGCCTATCTGTTAGGCTAAGAATGGAAATAGACCTTGCTAATCAAGTCCATTCATTTACATTAATATTTGTTAACAAAAGTAACACCTAAAAAGATAGAAATAAATGTTATATATGGACCTGATCTTCTAGTCTAGAATTAAAGATAAATGTAGCTTCTGTCAAGACAGTTGATGTAGGAGAACACAGAAAACCTTTTTCCTTTTGAATTTGTTCCCTTGGACTAGAACTGTGTTCGTTCATTCCGTAAAATGATTCCACATGTTCATTGTTTTGTATTTAGTCTCTTCATTGCATTGAGACCACCTCATATATATCCACAATTCTCTATAAACAAATTAAAAAATCAGCTATCCTACTTCATCATATCTAAATAATTTTTTTCTAGCAAATGATACTATAGTCTACAATTGTTATGGTATAAGTATTGGAGTAAAGAGGCATGTTAGTTTTGGCCTAATCACTTGCGGGAGTTAGATTAACAATAGAAAATTTTGAGGTGAATGCTATGAAAATTGTTGCAGAGCCCAAGAAACCATCAATTCTATCTGATTATGGAATTTAGTCTGTAATGGTTTCATATATTCAAAAATCTTACTTTGATCCTATGTATGAGGTCAAATGCATTTGGTTTCTTTTATGATTCAAAAAATAAAATACTTATGAGTAAGAAGCATTTCTACAAAATTAAAATGATATTAATAAATGATGATACTAAGCATCAAGTGATTCCAATGTAAATCGAAAGTGGATCCAAGAAAATAAAGATTTATTTGTGTTGGCCTTTGGATTGTAATTGTTGGCAAACTGGGCCAAGTTTGATGAGAGAGAGTGTCTGTGGGCATCTCTGATGATGTGTTAGTATTTTTGATGAGAGAGTGTTTATGGGCACTTCTGATGATGTGGCAGTGTTACAGGTGATTCTACAGAGATTACCCTTATTTTTGTGTTGTGGCAGAGGTACTAATGATTTTGATAAGAGTCTGGTGTTGTGGGTTTTCACCTATAGAGATTCTAGTGTTCCGACATCTTCATCTAAGGAGAGAATGATGAGAAAGACTATAGAAAGAAGGAGAGAGAGAAAAAAGGAGAGAGAAAGAAAAGAGAGAAGATAAGGAGAGAGAATTTATGGGACACAAAGGTGGGTGGGACTCATAGGGCTGAGGTGGCATGCCACCATGGCAGCCTGCCTGGCCGAGGGTCGCGGCACCACAGTGGCAGCCAAGCATAGCCACAAGCAGCACAACAGCACCATGGCACTTAGCCGTGCCACAGGCCCACTGCTACACGCAGCTGCAACAGTAAGCATGCCATGCATAGCATAGCAAGCCCGCACACGTGTGGCCCTGGCCGCTCCTCCAGAGATAGAAGATGAGGAGAGAGAATTTGTGGGACTCACAGGGCTGAAGTGGCATGCCACCATGGCAGCCTGCCTGGCCGAGGGCCATGGCACCATAGTGGCAGCCAACCCCATGGCCTGCCATGGCACAGCCATGAGCAGCACAGCAGCACCATGGCACTTAGCCGTGCCACAGGCCCACTGCCACGCGTAGTTGCAGCAGCAAGCATGACATGCCAGGCACAGCTAGCTAGCGCGCAAGTGGCCCTGGCCGCCCCTCCCAACATGCACACCAATTGTTTGATGTAATTCCTAGAGAGAGAGTCGGTGTGTGCCAAGAGAGAAGCACCTCTTGGCCGATAAATGTTCTCCAAGTTTTGTTTTGATAAAGACTGGTTATAGAGGTCCTTATGAAGATTGTTCAGGGCATTTTCGTCAAGTTGTAAAGGAGAAAATGTGAATCGATAGCCAAGATTGAGCCACACATCTTTGATGCGGAACTGTCGGTCTTCAAAATTGCGGGATCCTGTATGTGTCAGTTGTCGCATCAAGAGTCCATCGCGACTGTTCTCATTGGCTGAGTACATTCTATTATCACGCTCCGCGTCTCATGAAACAGCTACCCTAATCCCGTGTGAAGCATCTATGGTGTGATGGCAGGTCGATCCAGATCTAGCGGCCAGATTCTATTCGGATTTTCAGAGACGTGATTTGTGCAAATCCTACGGATCTCATCAGATCCCGCCTTTTTGAGTTGATCAAACGGATGCTATAGAAGATTTTGTTCTCAACCAATATGAACTCGACAACGCAGCGTAGCGGCGCGGCTATGGTATATGGTGGGTGCATCGGAGGTTATCAAAAGATGTCATTTCTAATAATTTGGTTGGCAGAATTTTAAACTGTCGTAACTTCTTCATCTTATCTCAGAATCAGACAGTTCAAGTTGTACCGAGTCCAAAATTTGATGCCCTACCTATTGGGTGTCATAAAAAAAAGAAAAAAAAAATTGAAAAGAGGGTTTAGAAGCAATTCAGATTGTTTTTCTAGAGTTTTGTGACTTGTGGGAGTGATCAATCACCAACCACCTCTTCTCTGCTCATCAATGGAGTGTCAAATCCCTGTGAGAGGTTGGTGGCGCTTATATTTTTACATTCATGGTGATTATGGGTTGTGTGGAAGAGATTGGAAGCTTGTAAGCAAGGTGTGCTCTATGAATCGATTTCTACCATTATTGAAGGCTATTGAAGAATTCTGAGAGTAGTATGGAGCTCAAAAAGTATTGCTGACCATTTAAAAAACGTCGGTTATGAGATTTTCTCATTCCCTATATTTTTATTATTTTTTATGTATTGTATGCTAGCATAGGTAAAAAAAGAAGAAGTGAAATACCTATCTAGTCTAGGGGAATTCATTGTAGGGTATTACTATAAGCCCCAAAACCTTTCTTTTGTGTTATGTTCAGTGGGTGCTGGACACTGGCTGTCATAGCCTGAATCTTGGCATTGTTTGTCCTCTTAATTTTATGTTGGAAAAACCTAGGGTTAGTATCCTTATCTTGTAAGAGACTAAAAACTGAGTATTGAATAAATATGGAGCCCGTTGGGCATTACTCCATGGACTAGCCATCACACACTGTGGTGGTGAATCACGTAATATCCCTGTGTTAATTGTTTTATTTTTTGGTATATTTCAGAGTGCGTGGAATGACTTGCAGGGTGGGTGTGTAAATCTAGTAAACCTGACCACTGAGTGGTAGTGAGGTAGATTTGCATACAGTTGTGTGTGTGTGTGACAGTTTGATTTTCCATTAGCTCTGGGCAGTAGTAAAAAATTAGAGAAAAATTTTCTGACACTGATTTACCCCCCTCTCAGTGTCGACTCCAGTCCATCAATGTGGGGGAACTTGTATTTTTATTTACTCTCTTTACTTCCTAATTCAATCATTTTTTAAAGTCATTCAATGAACCTTGACATTATTTCTACCAAAAGAAATAAAAAAGTCTTGACGTACATCATAGTTTTAGTTCCGAGTTTTGGATATAGTATCGGCACAAGTGAAAACCTGATACAGCTCCAATGACTTACTAATACATGGTCGATACTGATTAAAAAATAACTAAAAAAGAGAGAGGAAAGAATCAGGAACTGGATCATGGTCAATCACAGCAAAAACTAATACAAATTGATCAATCCAATACCTATTTCTAAAACCATTTTCGACATCGATCAGATTCATTGGCTATACTGATTAATACAATAATAATGACTAGGGAAGGGGACTCCTAGACAAGAAAGCACCTAAGATGTAAATTTCAATTTAGATTTTAGTTTTCCTCAAGCAAATGAAATTTTAGGATTCATTTTGATGGCTTTAAAGTTGTCTCTAGGATTCTCTTACCTAGATGATATTCTTATTTAACAATGCTTTGTAGAATGATCTGTGAAACATTTGATAGAGTTTGATTACCTAACTTAACTTAATTAGCAGTACCTCTCGAGTCTACTTTTTCCCCATACTACGAGCGAAAGAGAAAATGTAATCGGGATTCAATGTTATGTTTGGTCTTCTTTGTTTACGAAATTATCTCTCGTTTTTTTTAATAACATCTTTGTTGTTGTATAATTTTTTTCTCAAAAAATATTGGTTACCAATAAAAAAAAAAAAAAAAAAAAATTCTGGAATTTAATGAGTTCATACTGAAATTTTGCTAAAAATTTTCTTTTTATAAACCACCAATCAAGGAGAAGTTTGTTCGATCACCAATTTTTGAGTACAAGATGAAAATGGAACATATATAGTAGGGATAAAGCAAAAAACTAAATACTTTATTTATTGATATGTATGGCCTTTATTGGTCTTATGGGCAGACTACTGGTGGTGGACATGTTGTCGCCACATAGTTGCAGGCACATCGATATTTGGGGTGTAAGGGATCTTGATCATTCTCCAAACAGATTCCAAAACCTTTATATTTTTTATAGCATTCTGGGCGACAAGTGCTGAACAGGCAGCCGTTGCAATCCAATATTTTTTGGCAATTCAGTGCATCTGCCTTGAGCACCATTGATGCAACTGCAACAAACATGATACAGATTTCAGTAAAAAAAAACATTTTGCAATAGTTCATCAAAACAAAAAGAAGTTAAGCCATCGTTCATTGCAAACCAAGGAAGATAAAAGGATGTGAAAATAGATGTAGATAGAACAAACCTGAGAAGACAAGGATGGCCAGAATGATAAAGGCATTATAACAAACCTTAGCCATTGCTAATTCAATCTCACTAATATAAACTAGAAAATCCTCACCCACACGTTGAGTGCTTGCTTCCCTGCCTATAGTGGTATTTATAGAGAAAGTTTTGGAGTTTATCATTGTTGTCGTTGGATTTTTTTTTATGCTTTAGATGATGCCACCTGTAACAAGAGATCAACAGCACGTAGTGAGTTGGTCAGGTTTAATCCTGTGGCCATTCTGATGCCTAAGTCCGTATAGAACCAGGACAAGCAGATGGACTCGGATGTATACATTGTGTCCATGCGGGGTGCTCCATCAGTCGGTGTGTTAAGACCTAGCACAGGAAGAATTTGGGTTAGTAGTGGATTTCAGGTGAGGGTCTTACACGCACTCTCATGTCAGGCTGGCGTGGTTTGTCCCTCTAGCATGTCTCACATTTAATGCATACCCCTGACATTTATTGCATATGGCCTACATTTATTGCGTTTGATCCCTTACATCAAGGCGATTTGGTGACACCTCTTTGGTGATCATGTTTCAGTGGGCAAGTCGGCCCCTCTTATGTTTTAAAAACATATTTCATTAAGGCTTTGATTGGTTGCAAGGTAAATAAAATAGAAGGAAAGTTAATTTTTAACCTTAATAAGAATTTTTTTTTGTAATTATTCTAAACAGACTATCATAACTATATAATTAATTCCAAATCATTCCTTATTTAGTAATTAACTTGCACATTACTTTGCATCCAAATTCATTGTACTTGAAAAATAAAACAAAATTTACATTTAATAAGTATCATTACTAAATATGATAAGAAATTATGTTGTATTATAGAAATAGAAGTTTCCTTTTTAGCTTTGATAATTTGCACTTCCCTTCCTATTAATTCTATTGCTTTCAAACTAAGCCTCAAATTTTAAGTTTACATTTGAAATATTTAGGAAATGTCAAAACCTTTAGTGGGATGTACTCAAACTTAGCTAGCATAACAAGACTTTCTAAACTATCTGGGGAACGATATGATCCTCAAACCAAGGTCTGTAATATTAATTTGAAAAAAAATCAGCTACCACCCAAAATAGTTTCGAAACATCATCTACCATCCATAACTTTCAAAAAAATCAGTTACACCCAAGTAACTGATGGAAGAGACTGAAATCACTGTTATTTTTACTCCGTATGTTTTTAATTCCAAAATTTTAGAAGCTAGAAAAACAACTAATATAACCCTTCACATCTGTTATATAAAGAGCCCAACAGAGAAGATCTGTATCAACTTCGCATCTGCCATGACAGAGAAGAGAGTCTCCTCCTTGCAACTCTCAACATCTTCACCTGCAATTAACCCGACCGCCTGCGATTGATAGGGGAAGAAGTAATAGAAGAGGATGGAGATGAGGGAAATGGAGAGAGCTGTCCTGGATTTCTTGAGGAAATGGAGATAGGGAAATGAAGATCCATAATGGCCCAATACTGCTTCCTTATTGAAACTTGAATTCTAGCAAAAGAATTCAAGCAAAAGCCTAAATCGAGTTCCATTTCAATTTGCAGAAATTGAGTTCCATTTCGTTAAAATAGGATATAAGTTGGAGCTTGGATTGCAGATTCCAAAAAGCCTCAATCGGAAAGGTACTCATTTTGACAATCTTCCTTTGGTTTTTTCCGGGGCAGATTCTACTTTAGACCTAGGAAATTCAAAAGTGTAAGGTGAGAGCTACAGTAAAATCAACAAGGGGAGTAGATGAGACAAAAATTCAACAGTGATTTCCAGATACTTTCCAATTTAATTGGATGCTTGGTGAGTGGTGAAACCAAATCTGAAAAGTTCCAACCAGTGTATTTGCATCATCCGTGAAGCTTCAACTTCCATTATCGGTCAATCACTGAAAGAAAGTGGCGTATTCTTCACTGAAGGAGAGAGATGTACAAAAAATCGATTTTGCAGAATCTTTCCTTGTGTATATGTGATTCAGATATGACGAAATCTGATCTCACCTGATTATGCATCGGATTCAAAGGACGAGATGGTGGAAGAGGCAAGGGCTTTGAAGCCGAGAAGAGACCTACAGTCGTGGCCCCAAAAAATGCAGATGTGATGAAGAACACAACACCTTCAAATCTGGCTCTAGTCTTCATCGAAGAACAACACCTTCAAATCCGGCTCCAGTCTGTCGTCATCGTCAGGAGTTTACAACAAACATTGCATCGTCGTTGAGGAAGAAGAAGGCTTCCATCGTTGTCGGCGAAGATGATGAGCGAACATAGTCGAAGAAGAAAGGGTTTCTTCCTTTCTTCCGTTCGAGTCGGGATTCTAGACTGCAATTGGGGGTGCATGGTGAATTAAGTGAATGAGGGTAAAACTGTCTTTCAATATTTCTTTTAGGGTATTATTGTCCATTTTAGAAACGATTTTAGATGACATCAGCAATTAATGGATTCGTTTAACGGAGTGGATCTATTTGATTAATGTTGGTAAAAGTTTGGGTGGTAGGTGATCTTTTTTGAAAGTTATGCAAAACTATTTTGGGTGGTAGTTGATTTTTTTTTTTCTATTAATTATTCTTAATGTTTCTTTGTTGTCTTTCTTAAAAAAAAAATCTAGATTATTTGATATTGAATGTTAAATACTTTGTTCTTCCCTTTTTTTTTTTTTTTTTTTTTTTTGGAAAAGCAATGAAATGTGTGACTCTCTTGACTAAAAGGATAACCAATAAAGGGAAACATTTCTATTATAATAAGGAGAAGGAAATTCCTTTAGATAAGGTGAAGTCGCATTTACAGTATTAGAAGATATGATGTCTTGAAGAATGGTTCTACAATAAAGTGAATAGTTTCTCATGAATAGTAAGCTTATCTATTAGGCCAAGAATGGAAATAGACCTTGCTGATCAAGTCTATTCCTTTACATTAATATTTGTTAAAAAAAAGTAACACCTAAAAAGATAGAAATAAATGTTATATATAGACCTGATTTTCTAGTATAGAATTAAATATAAACGTAGCTTTTGTCAGGACAGTGATGAACTTGATATGACACTGAGAGGGGGGTGAATCAGTGTTTGAAAATTTTCCCTAATTATTTCACTGCTACCCAGAGCTGATGGAGACCTAACTTTTCCCACACACACAAGCGCATGCAAATCTACCTCGCTACCACTTAGTGGCCAGGTCTACCAGATTTGCACACCCATCCTACAAGCCATTCCACGCACTCCAAAATATATAGAAAAATAAAGACAGTCCACAACACAGGATATACGTGGTTCACCAACACAGTGTGTGATGGTTAGTCCACAGAGTAATGCCCAACGGGCTCCGTATTCACTCAACACTCAACTTTTAGTCTTTTACAAGACAAGAATACTACCCCTAGGTTTTTCTAGCATAAAACTGAGAAGGCGCATCAACGCCAAGATTCAGGCTTAACAGCTAGTGTCTAGCACCCACTGAACACATCACGCTTAACCCGCACCCACGGGAAGCAAATAACAATTTTTTTAGGCGTGTAAATTTGTCTTACAATTTCCCCCCACTAGCTAGGTATTCAACAATTTGCACCTACGTAGCGTGCAATAAATTGAAAGCAAAAATAGATAGGGAATTGAAAAATCTCACAAACAATGCTTTCGAATGGCCAACAATATAGCTGAAGCTTTACACTGCTCTCAGGAACTCTCCAACAGCCTTCAATGATGATAGAGATCGATTCACAGAGCACATCTCACTCACAGGCTTCCAATCTCTTCCACACAACCCATAATCACCATGAATGTAAACATAAAAGCTCTATTGACCTCTTACAGAGACTTAACACTCCATTGATGCACAGAGAAGAGGTAGTTGGTGATTGATCACTCCCACAGGGCATGAAATCCTAGAAAACCCTCTGTTAAGCTTCAAAGCACTCTTTTTGATTTTTCTCAGCAATGTTTCGACTCCCAACGGCGCCCAATAGGTAGAGGGCTCGAAAATAGGAAGGTGCAAGTTGAACCGTCCGATTTGGAGCTCGGATGAAGAAGTTATGGCAGTTTGAAGTTCGACCAGTAATATACAAGGAAAGGGAATCTTTCCAAACAATTCTATGCACCTGCGCCGCTCCATAGCCGAGCCGCCTCTGCGTTGTCGACTTCTTATTGGTCGATTGTAGCATCTCTGATAACCGCCGCTGGATCGAACAGAAAAAGGTGGGATCGATCTTGGTTCGTCAGATTTGAATAAATCATGCCTCCGAAAATCGGCGCTGATTGATGCCAAAGTGGCTTGTCCGTGAAACGCGATACACCATATTAACTTACCTCCTTCCAACCATAAGCTGCACGATGGAATCTCGACGCAACTACGACGATACACCACAGCCCGCCTCAATCTGGTCCATCAGATTGGAATCTGAGCTTTGACACTTCATCTCGACCGTCGATCTCGCATCTACGCTTTTATTACTTGCCGAAACTGCCCTTATATACACTTTTTAATGGCCTCTGTAACCGAGGCTTCAATGAACAAAACTCTGTAGAAGAATTTGTGTCCGAGAGGTCCTCTCTCTAACATGGGATGAATTTCTCTCTCTAGGAATTTTCCCAAACAACTGATAGGCATGCTGGGAAGCGGCTAGAAGCCATGCGACAGTGGGCATGCGGGCTAGCTGCTGCTGGTGGCTTTGGCTATTGGCATGCGGCATGGCCTGTGGGCTGCTGCTGCTGGTGGCTTCGGCTACTAGCATGCGGCATGGCCTGTGGGCTGTTGTTGCTTGTGCGGGCTTGCTGCTGTGCTTGGTACATGGCACGGCTGTTGGTGTCGGCCTATGGCTGTGCCATGCGGCTGGCCATGTGGCTGGCGGCCACTATGGTGCCGTGGCCCTCGGCCAGGCTGGCTGCCATGGTGGCATGCCACCTTGGCACAGTGGGTCCCACCCACTAATTTTCTCTCTCCTCATCCTCTCTCTTCTTTCTCTCTCTACAGTCTCTCTCTCTCTCTTCATTCACTCTCTTCATTTAAGCTTCAAAATGCCGCAACACTGCCTCATCATCAGAAACTCGGCCACATCATCAGAGAAGCTGTGCCACATCACCAGTGGGGTTCACAAACAATCTCTCTCATCAAATTCAATGTAGAATATTATTCAACTCGCTGCAAACCATCTGAAACACACTATAAGAGATGTAGAACACTATAGAATACACTGCTTCATCTATGCCATTGCACTAACATTTTCTCTCCTGCACTGATACTCTCTCTCCTTATTTCTCTGACTGAAAGCACACAAACACTGTCACATCAGCCAAGTTACCAACAATGACAACATAAAGTCCAACAGACAGTTGATGCAGGAGAATACAGAATACCCTTTTCCTTTTGAATTTGTTCACTAGGACTAAAACTGTGTTCGTTCATTCTGGAGAATGATTCCACATGTTCATTGTTTTATATTTAGTCTCTACATTGCACTGAGACCACCTCATATCATCAATTCTCTATAAACTAATTTAAAAATCAGCCATCCTACTTCATCATATCTAAATCAATTTTTTTTCCAATAAATGATACTGTAGTCTATGATTGTTACAATACACGTATTGGAGTAAAGAGGCAAGGTAGTTTTGGCCTAATCAATGTGGGAATTAGATTGACAATAGAAAATTTTAAGGTGAATGCTATGAAAATCGTTGCAAATCTCAAGAAACCATCAATTCTATCTGATTATGGAATTTTGTCTCTTTTTTGTGACGGCATCATATAAAAATCTTACTTTGATCCCATGTGCTATGTCAAATGCATTTTGGTTTCTTTTATGATTCAAAAAACAAAATACTTCTGAGTAAGAAACATTTCTACAGAATAAAAATGCATCGAATTATATTAATCAAATGGAAAAAGAAAGGTAAGAGATTATAGACCTTAAGGAGGTAATACCCCACCTACGGCATTACCATCAGTAGAGCCTTCCTCTAGGTTATTTACATTTAGAGAATCTATATCTAGGATGGACTGAGGCATCCCACACTGCCTCTCTTGCCACTACATCTAGACACAACACCCAGTGTGTGGATGTCTTAGTCTTGGCTGCTTGCTTTGCAAGGGTATCTGCCACCATGTTGAATTCTCAAAAACAGTGAGTAACAAAAAAAAAAAAAAAAAATTGAGTAACACGTAATTGTATATGGTTCAAAGACTCAATAATGACCTCCCCATTGCTACATACAATACCATGGTAGCAACCTCGATCGCACACTTCGGACTACACTTTCAAAATCCAGTTCTAACCACAAATGATGGATTCCAAGACAAATGCCTTCTTGTATACATTGCATTGCCGCCATCATCTCTGCATAAAAGTTTGTTTGAATTCCATGAGATATAAAAGCTGCATATATTACTTGGCTCGATGTTGTACGTATTACAATACCTGCACCAGCTTCATCGGGATTGCCAAATGCACATCCATCAGCATTAATTTTAAACCAAGGCCCTCGTGGTGCATTCCAAATAACTGATTTTGTGATATGGGGTTGGGTGTCTTTGTAACCAGCCCTAATATACAAAAATGATGATTATAAGCATCAAGTGATTCCAATGTAATTCAAAAGTGGATCTAAGAAAATAAAGATTCATGTGGGGAAACTTGTATTTTTATTTATTCTCTCTACTTCCTAATTCAATCATTTCTAAAGTCATGCAATGAACCTTGACCTCATTTCTACTACATCATAGTTTTAGTTCTAAGTTTTGGATATAGCAACGGCAGAAGTCAAAACCATATACAGCTTGAATGACTTACTAATACATGATCGATACTAATTAAAAAGTAATTGAAAAAAAGGAAAGATTCTGTGAGGACCAAAGATTTTTAAATTTTAAAGTTTGGGTCCTCAAATTTTATATTTAATTAAGATGTTTAAATTCTCTACACTCAATCAAACAAAAAGAGATCGAAAGGCTTTCGCCTTAAAATTTCATCCACCAACGCCAATAGAGGGAAAAAAGACTGGAATGACCACCTAGATAAGGTCTAGGACCTATAAATGCTGCCCCCCCTCCCCCCTTGAGGGACTTACGCAATGGAACGGTTATCTTGTCTCCACAATGGCGAGTAAATGTCAAATTATGCGTTGGGAAGGTGTTAAGCACCCAACTCACCCCGTTGAACCAGTCTCCCTTTCCTAAAGTTTATGTACACTTTGAGGCCATCTAATTAAACTACCAAGTATAGGGGATTCCTAGTGGTCTCTAATTTTTTATTAACTACACATGCCACGTAATAAAGTAAACAATATAAAAATGAGAAGATAATTACAAAATGAATTAATGAATTTAACACATAACCTAACATACATCTAAGAAAATGGAAGGCAAAAAAAAATATGTACAACATATGACCGAGTCTAGGAAAACCCAGACTGCTTACGTATCCCTGTACGGTGGGAATTAGGCCAAATGTAGTTCGATCAGGCATGAAATACCAAGTGGGTGCAAAAGAGGGACGCTCCCTAAATATTGGAACACATCCCAAGGGTAGAAACGTCCCCACAACTGTGGGGCCCATTTCAGTGTAGAGGACTTATATCGTTAGAAATCCCCGTGGCGAGGTAATCCCTGAAGAAAGAGATTTACCTTAATTTGAGTGTGTGTATGTGCAACAAATGATGCTTCCAAAATATTGGAACACATCCAAAGGATGAGATGCTCTCACAATGGTGGAACACATCTCGGTGTGAGGTACTCCTACCATAAGGAGCCCTCTCGATGAGGTAATCCCATATAATATGGAACTTACATCGATTTGAGTGTGTGTGTGTGTGTGTGAAACAAGTGACGCTCCCAAAGTATTAGAACACGTCCAAAGGGTGAGATGCTTCCACAATGGTGGAACACATCTCGGTGTAGAGGTACTCTTACCATAAGGAGCCCCCGTGATGAGGTAATCCCATACAATATGGAACTTACCTCAATTTGAGTGTGTGTGTAAAACAAGTGATGCTCCCAAAGTATTGGCACACATCCAAAGGGTGAGATACTTCCACAATGGTGGAACACATCTCGGTGTAAAGGTACTCCCACTATAAGGAGCCCCCGTGATAAAGTAATCCCATACAATATGGAACTTACCTAGATTTGAAAGAGTGGGAGAAGTTCCCACAGCCTACGTATCCCAATAAGGGAATTAGGTCGATGTAGTTCCTAATGATTGATGAGCTATGGACACACGTGGCAACACTCAGGAAATGCAAACGCCTCAGCTCCTCATACAAGAGGGTTTATTTAAATATAGAAATCATCTCCCGCCTGAGTTTGGGCGGGAGAATTGGTAGCCTGGATGGATGGCCACCACGTGGCTCTCGGGTGGATCCGAGCCCTCCATCTGAGCCGACACCCGAGCCGACAAGCTGAGCCGATAGGGGTGTCGGCTAGGATGGAGGGCTCGGATCCACCCGAGAGCCAGTGGTGGCCATCCATCCAGGCCGCCAACTCTCCTGCCCATACTCAGGCGGGAGAGGATGTGGATCCAAATCTCACTCATATCTTTGACGCAGGGTGTCTAAGTGGGCCATATATTGGGCCATTAGTCTAGGGGTGTCAATCAGTCGGTCTGGGTCGGTCTCGGTCAGGCCTAACCGGTTCCCACCAATTTATCACCTTGCACTGTGATCGACATGTTTAACTAATTGGTCTTGATTTGCGAGACATTGACTCGTTAATATTCTGTTCGATCGGTCTGGGTCCCTAATCGGTCTTATGTGAATCGGTTCAATCAGTCTATTAATGTCTATAGTCGATTATCTTATTCGGTCTTATGTTAGGTTATGTTATTTGATTTTATGCTCAGTTATAATCGGTCTAATTATTGTAAATCCAACCCTTCGATTTGTCCTTACTCATAAATGAAGAATGTATGTGGATAATGGTTAAAAAAAAATAGAGGGATCAAAATATGCATTTTAAAGAAAATTTTTCATGTGGCCGTAACAGTCTCTTAGCATTATCTGCTAAAATCATGTCACCTTGGAGGCTAGGATATCAAAAGGCCCATTGCAATCTCATTTAGTAGGGCTTCATTGCAAGTCCAATGTTCACAAGTAGGTGGAAAAATGGGCGGAAAAAATAGATGGAAAAAATAAAAGAAGAAACTTATATATGTCTTTAATCGATTTTTAGTCGGTTTACACCAACTCGGGCTTTAATCGGTCGGTCCGATCGGACGACCATCGAGTTGCACCCCTGCACCGTGAACGACCTATTATTAATCGGCTTGGTCCTAAGACTAACACATTTATTAAACGGTCCAACTCAATACGGTTTTTAATAGGTCGACCCAGCTCGAGGGACACAGTGAGGTCCCAAAATGGACACCGGTACATCAGTCCCAAACATACATCTACCCCATCGCTGATTTCATTAAATATTTCTTTGTACAATGTCAGCCCAATCACTCATGGAGACCAATCCTAAGGTTGGGTGGACCTCATTCTAAATGGGCCACAATGGGTGGACTCGTTGGAATCCCCTAAACAATCATTGTTGCGAGAAGGGTGCATCCTAACATGCATCTATCATGGTGTTCAAGTGGAGATACACCTTTGGGATGGGGACCATATGTGACAGGCATTTATTCGAATTAGACGTACATACATATTATAGTCTAAGCACGATGTGAAATAAATAATTTAAACCAACATAAATACATGCATGGAAATTATGACATTAATATCTTACCACAAAATGGATTAGTGTAAAAGAGAGGTCATATTATATTCACCAAATGGGCAGAATCAGCCCAACACAAACAAGTCTGCTTCAGGAGAGAGAGACTAGCCGGAACACAACCAAAATGGCCCCAAACCAAACAAACTAGCCTACTCTAAGCCCACTTAAATCAGCCCAACCTAGGCCTAACCAAACTCAAAATAAACTAGTTCAACAAGACCAAAAGAGACAAACCAGCCATGACCCAAACTGGGTCAACTTGAACCAAGCCCAATTTGGGTTAGGCCAAACTGAACCCAAACTAAACCTAACCTAACTGATCCAGAGCAAATCTAACCATAGAAAACTGAACCAGGCTATGAGCTAAGAGCAAACCAGATTCGACTTAAAAACAAAAAAAAAAAAACTAACCTAAGATGAACCAGTCTAGACCAAAGTTGACCTAAGCATACCTGAACATAAGCCCTGAACCCACCCCAGTCTGACCTGAAATAGACCAGACTGGCCAGAACTTGTACCAAGCCAGACTTACCAAAGCCTAGATAAAACCAAACCATCCTTGATCAAACAAACTCAAACCCAAACTCAAATTAAATATGAACTGGACTAGCTCCCAAACCTTGTTACTTAGAAAAAGAAATTGACCATCAGCTAGGGCCGCGCTCACATATCCTAATGACAGAAAAAACAATCTAAACTAGGTAAAAAACATAACATTAACCGAGACCATGAAACCAGAAATAAATCTATAAATCTATAAATCCGATCGTATTGCCAAAGAGAGACCCTGAAAGAACTAATACTAATGGATGGATCACTAGATGAAACACAAGAAAAAGAAGAGAAATAAGCATACAAACTTGCCGAAACAAAACCTATGGCAGAAAAAAAAAATTTCCTCTAACAGAAAGCCAAAAAAAAAAAAAAAAAAAAAAGACACAAGAACCTGTATCTATTGCAGGTTAAAATCAACAGAGAAGAAGATATACAAAAGAAAACAGAAACCCTACCTGAAACTAATCATCTTAATAGCCCAGTAACAAAAGGGGACATACCACATAACCGATTAAACAGAGATGAGGTTCAAATCTGAAGAAGAGGAAGAAAGCCCATGATCTTGATCAAATGCATTTTCCCAGGCAAGGAGTAGTAAACAGAGAAATCCAAAATAGAATTTGCTGGATTGAAGAACATATGACACATGGCAGGAAAGGAATCTAGACAAAAAATAGACTCAAATCTCTATGAACAACTATGTATAAACAAAACAAAAGAAACCTGCCTATATGCACTGCCTCGGGATGAAGACCAAGCAACCTCTGAATCTTCTTATGGAGCCCATGAGCCATGTTCGACTTCTGAAGCATCGGGGACACCATAGAACAATAAGAGAAAACTCGGTAGAAAAAATATTAATGGCTCCTATGTAAGATTTTTTAGATTCCTTTTGGGTTTTTTCCCATGAGATTTTTCATGAACACTAACGAATATATCACACAGATTACTAGAATACAATGGGTATTGAAAAGAGATGATAAGACACATACCTCTTGCTGTATATTGATTTTCAATCATTTTCTTTGCTTTGAATACTTGGAATGTTTGGATCAGCGTCTTCCATAGCCTGTCGAGATCCCTTGACCTTCTCTCTGGGTATGGGAACAGGAGAAGAAAATAACATCGTGGCTGTGGGGACCCTAACCATTGGTATTTATAATACCACCCTCAACCCTGGACCAGTCCCACAGTGGATCAAGTTGGTCCATCTCTAATCATACTTAAACCGGTTTACCTGTAACTAGACTCCCACTGAACCAACTAACCTTATAATTAATTTAGCCCATAAAAATATCTTACAATCTCCCACTTGGGCTATATTAATTATAAATTCACCATTGATCCAATGTGGCCATGGAATCTAATTACACCAAAACTATCATTTACTTTGATCCAGTCATCAAGCCTACCAATGTCGAACAACTGCGAAAAGTACTCCTACACATTTGATGTACCCCCTTCTGTCAGTCACATACAGAGGTCTACTTAATGACATAAATCACTTTGAGATGAATACTTGAGTCCAATGATCGTATCACGATCCCATAACCTTAAAATCCTTATAGGTTAACGCATTTTAATATTATCTAACTTATATAGGCAAACCGCCTCTAGTTTGGACTAATATCATAATTTGGCTTACCGCCTTCTTTGGCTAAATACCACCTTGCAACTTGACATGTCTTAAATAATCAGGAATATATATATACCAGCAATGAAATGAAAGTTCACTAATAATCCTGCCCATTAAACCACAGGTTAAACAAACAATCACAGATAAACCATCAACTATCAGATCTCTACTAATCAAGCAGATCTAAACACTCCCACTAACTAAGAGAATCTAAAGACTCCCACAGATATTAAAATTTTCAAGAGAATATATAAACCAATAAAATACCTTTATTTAAATTTAATATGAAATTTAGTTCTATCAAAACATGTCAAATAAAGTCTTTCAAAATAAATAACTGAACTGTAAGTCAATAAACAAATATCCAATAACAATCTAAAGACAATTGGTAATAATAAAGAAAACTAACTAGAACTATAGCTTCAACTGTATTAAACAACATCATCATTTGGCGTCTTCTTTCTCTAGTGTCTCAGTTTTCTTTTTCTTCTTCTCCAACCAAGCTTTTCTTGCCTTACACTCTCTCTTCATGTGCCCCTTCTTGTGGCACCAGAAACATTCAACATCACTTATATCCTTATCATAAGATACTCCTTTCTTAAAGGAGTATCTATCTTTTCTATAAGGTCCTACCCCAACCTTTCATTTACCCTTATCTTCTCTGGAATGATGACTAGTGACATTGACACTCTCAAATCTTTTCTTAAGTCCCATTTCTTCTTTAGTGCAAACAGAGATAATTTGTTCATATCCCATTCTTCTTCCTGAGTATTATACGCCACTTGTATCTGGTAATACTCTTCACGTAATGAGGATAATGCACGATGGATCACGAACTCATCATCAACATTAATTCTCATGCCTTTAATTTTCTCAGCAGTAGCAGCAAGCTCCATGAAATGATCTTTGACACTTCCATTACTGTCAAACTTTACATTAGTAAGCTTGTTCATTAATGTGCTTCTTTGTCCTCTGTCAGAAAGCTCAAACTTCCCTTTGATCTCTTTTAAATATTCTTTGGTCGTTTCCTTGGCCTGAACACCATCACGCATGGTTTCAAGAATGGCCTACCTCATGAGTAGCACAGACTTTTTATTTGCTGCCATCCATCTTTTCATTTCCTCCTTCTCTTCTAGGGTACTAGTATCAGTGATGGCAGCAGGTTTATCCTCTTTAAGCGACATATCTAAGTCAATTAAACCTAGACTCGCTTCTAGCTGTTCATACCACCTTTTAAAACTCATCCCAGACAAGGAAGGAATAGTAACTACCAAACCACCTGGCATAGTCACAGGGATGGACATCCTGGGAGATACAAACCATCATCACCATATGAGTTTAAGCAAAAATATCATGTAATAAAAAACCATGCAAAACTCATACAAACACATGCAATTATATTTACTTCTACTTTGTCCCAAATAAAAAGAAATAGACATCAAAACCCTCTTTGGGACAACCATACTTAGATGAAAACATCAATGCATGAGTTTAAATACATATCAACTAATAGAAATTTGATATAATATATATATATATATATATATATATATATATATATATATATATATATATATATCATATATATATATATATAACCATATATACCATACATACAAATATATATATATATATATATATATATATCATTTACTTGCACTAACCATATCTACCATTCATACAAATAAATGTCATTTTTTTCAAGAGTTAACCAACTACACATTCTCCTTTGGGATAAACATGCAGTGGTCTTCTCAGTTTCTGTGTAGTGACTGTGAAAGAATAATGACTCTCAAAAATCCCACCACCTTTGGGTTAATGAGACCCCCTAAAGTTAAAACTCTTTCAACTATGTGCATGAACATACCTTTAACTTTGATAATGCCACCTTTGGGTTAACACTGTCTTTCTTAGCTACTTTTCACACCATGGAGAACAATGCATTAAAAATATATCTTTTATTGTATATATAAATGTACAAATTTGGGGTTTGAGGACCACCATGTTGGAACTGAGTGTACCACTTTGATGGATTCCACCCAATCTTCACATGATACCCTACAAACCTTAATCTGATCAAAACTTGACAATACCACCTTTGGGTGTACATCGCCCTTACACAAGCATTTAAAAATACATGAACTTTGAATTTGAAGACATCATGATGAAACTAGGTGTACCACTTTAGTGGGATCCACCCAATTCTACACTGATATCCCCAAACCCTACTTTGCAGCACCTTGTGGGTCAATAAACAAAATCTCATGCACACATAACCTTCTACAAGCATCTGGTACAAAAATAACTGATAAACAACCAGAAAACTACAAATGAGACTAATTTGAGACACCTTTTAGTCAAAAATAAATTTCTCATATCATCAAACTATGTCAAATTATGTACCAAATTGTAGAGCACGAAAATACGAACACAGCATAAAAAATCACGTCAAAATTTGACACTCCTAGCGCCCACAATTGTCTATCAGAGTCGGCTTACCTTTTATATAACTTGAATTAGTTTTGGACGGTTCATCTTGGCTCGGTTCGGTCTGGTTGGGTTCAGTTATGGGCGGACCGAACCCACTATTTAAACCTTTTTTTTTAAATGCTTTGGTCCAGACCGAACCAAACGGTCTGGTCTTAAATCGAACCGTAGACCAGCAGTTCAATCGTTGGCCCAACCAACTCACCCATCCAGGTTTTCAAGTCAAGTTCCAGGGTCGTTTGGTTAGGTTCTCGGGTCACAAATTTGGGTCCATGGTTCCGGTTCCCGGGTCACAAATTTGGGTCATGGTTCGGGTTCTCGGGTCAACCATTCGGGCTCATGGGTCGGGTATCGGGTCAAACGTGCAAACCGCAAGTGCAACTGAGTCGGTTCATGGGTCCCCTTGGGCCTGGCCGGGCTGGTCTAGGCCCGAGTTCAGTCCTAGACTAGCCCAGATCGGCTCGATTCAGTATGGGGCTGACCAGGTGACATCAGCCCTACTCCCTTTCTTCCTCTTTTTATTTTTTTATTTTTTTATATATTAAAATAGCTGCAGGAGCGTGGATCTCACGTGCTTTTTCAGGCGGCCCGTGAAGGCACGTCAGGTTACTTCCGGTGACCCATCTTATGTCGCCGGCTCCGTTTCTCCGAGACCTACAATCCTATATGATTTATTTTATTTTTTAATGGTCCACAAAATTTTCAAGGGTCCAAACCCTAGACAGGTTCATACGAAAAATTTGAGAGAAAAATCTCTTCCTTTTCCAATCCAATCAAACATAAAGTTTTAACAATGCTTTCCCATCGATCCTAGGTCTATATAGGTGGCTCTGATACTACTGTAAGATTTTTTAAATCCCCATTGGGTTTATCCTAAGGATGTCAACGAGCCGGTCCGGGCTGAAGTGGTGTCGGGTTTTATTAGCCCAGCCCAAAACATGTCCATTAAGAGTTCAGGCTGGATTGGGCTGCGCTGGACACAATAACTAACAGGCTGATCCGGTGTTGGTTTGTTATCGGACTGGGCTTATTGAGGTGATTTCGGCCTGGTTCGGTCCGGACTGGGCTTATCAAGCTTATCGGGCCTATTTTATATGTAAGATATATAGCCTAATTTATTATTTCTATCTATAAAATTAGCATCATTCTTTCTATATGTATGTAATTCAGTAAATTGTAACAATTAACATAGTCTTTTCAACTATAGATTCATATAATCTTTCGGATCAAGAAGTAAACTATAACAGTGTAATATAATCCATCAAAATTTAAAACCATTAAAATTAAGAAACTGGGCCCGGATGGACCTTATCGGTGTTCGGGTTAGGTATTATTGGTTCGGACTAGTTCGGGCTTCTTAACGGGCCGGTCCGGTCTGGTTTTGTTCTGGACTGAAATGGTGTCGGGCTTTACAAACCGAGATCGAAACCTGTCCGTTAAGGTTTGGTCTGAGCTGGATTCGAGTTATATAAGGCCGGCTAGGTTCGTGCTACTGGGCTAGGCCCATTTTTGACACCCTTAGTTTTTCCCATGGGATTTCTCATGAATCCTAATGAACACACCACACAGATTACGAATACAATGGGTATTGAAAAGATATGATAAGACACATACCTCTTACTGTAGATTGATTTCCGACCATTTTCTTTGCTTTGAATGCTTGGATTAGAGTTTTCCACAGCCTGTCGGGATCCCTTGACCTTCTCTCTGCGTATGAGAACAGGAGAAGAAAATAACACTGTGGTTGTGGGGACTCTAACCATTGGTATTTATAATACCACCCCCAACCCTGGACCAGTCCCACAGTAGATCAGGTTGGTCCATTTCTAATCATACTTAAACTGGTCTATCTGTAACTAGACTTTCACTGAACCAACTAACCTTATAATTAATTTAGTCCATAAAAATATCTTACATCCTACACTAATATCCCATATAGAAAACAGAAGCAAATGGTGCGAAGACCAAGAAGAGAAAAGAAATAAAACATGGTATGTACACAAAGATGCAAACTCCTAAACCTCCGAGAGAGAAATTAAAATACCATTGCAATAGGAACTAGAAGTGCCAGACAAGGGGGTAAGGTAGAACAAATTCATTCATGACCGATAATAGCATCGAAAGCATAAGAAGAACTCTAATCTATATAATAGAAAGTTAAAATAAAAGGTTGGGGCTTACTTGAACCAATACTGGTAGCCGCGGCTGCTTCTTTTCGAAACTCTCGGATTGTTGCAGCTCCTAGCGACCCTTTTCTGTCCTTAAGAAAACCAAACCGCCGACTCTCACTTTTAACTCAGTCTTTCTCTCTTAACTCTCGGTTTCCCTCTGCTCTTTTTTTTCCTGCAGATTTTTTTTTCTATTTTCCCTGAAATCATTACCAAAAAAAAAAAAATTCCCTGAAATCCCTCTTCACACACTCAAATCTAGAGATGTAAACAAATCGGTCTTTCTCTCTTAACTCTCGGTTTCCCTCTGCTCTTTTTTTTCCTGCAGATTTTTTTTTCTATTTTCCTCTATCAATTTTCCCTGAAATCATTACCAAAAAAAAAACCCTTGAAATCCCTCTTCACACACTCAAATCTAGAGATGTAAATAGATCGGATTCAACACGGATACCTTATTATCCAAATTCGAATCCAACTTCTTATCACCATGTCTGAATCCGTCTCCACATTCGACGAATTAATAAAAAAAATTAAATCTGAATTCGAATTTTAACCGATTTTGAATTAGAATTTAAACCGGATTTCTGGTTAAAATTCTATTCGAATCCAACCTAAACTCAAATAGTATTTTAGTTTCCATCTTCGTCCTCATTGTGTTTGCTCTCCAGAAGCTTAAATTACAAATCAAATTAGCATAGTTCTGGTACAACGCTTAACAAACAGCAAAAGACCACTCATTTTTTAAGCACAAAACAAAAGTAGGAGTAAAAGCAATGGGAAAAAAAAAGAAGAAAAGAAGGGATCATTGCTCAGAATGAAGAATTGTGAAAGTCTGAAATATCCATCTTACTTCATAAAACACCCAATAGAAATCATGTAGCATTTCTTTACATCTAATCCTAATGACGTCCGATGACTTTGATCGATCTCAGACCATGGAAGAGTAGGGGAGAGAGAGAGAGAGAGAGAGAGAGAGAGAGAGAGAGAGATGTACCCGGATAGAATGGAAAGAATAGATGTGTCTCTTGTCTCAGGTGTAAGGTTTTGGAAAGAAGGGTTGAAGGGTTCATCTTGCAACACAACCATAACAGGAAGAATAACTATAAATAAACCCTAAAATATATCCATCAAATCCAACGTAAAAAATCCCCATTTGACCCTAGTTTCTCCAATTTGAATACCGATTACCACGATTTTCATAGTCGCGATCACCACCGTCTTCGTCACCACCGATGCACCATGGCTCGTTTTCTTTCTCCTGAAGCTTCTTCTTCTCCCAGCGTTTTACTTTCTTTAGATTATTAAGGACAAACCCTCTGTCTTTTCACTTTCCCAAGACACAAAACGTCAAAAGCCTTTTCACTTTACATGTGTGAGAGGCAAAACGTCGCTTTCATCTCTTTTTTTTTTCTTTGGTAAAATCAAACTGTCATTCTTTAAGGAAACAGTAATTACACAACACTTACACACCACCATATTATATTTTACTATACTACCCCTATTTATTTAGCATTGTGCTCTCATTTACCTTAAAAGCGGATCGAAGTGGATTATATTTGTTCGATAAGAGTGATTTTCGAATCTGCCTCCGAATTCGAGCTCACCTATTTGAATTCGCATCTGAATCCACATTAAAATCTGATTGTTCGGATACAGATTTCTCTAAACGAATGCAGATTCAAATCAAAGCCGGATTTTCTGTTATCCATTTACATCCTTACTCAAATCTGCCAATCAACCCTTCAATCTCCTTCCTCTTCATTCGAACTTAAACCCAACAAAAACCCTCTCTCCCTTCTTCTCTCGATTCTCTCTCAGCCCTTGGTGGACCACCAAAGCACCTCTCTTAGTCTTGATTCCCCTTTGCTTTCTATCTCTCTCTCACTCTTCTGCTCAGATTCACATCGTCTCCTCACAGAGGTTGTGGGAGGACGCGGCAGCCTTACCCGGATGGCCGACACGTGGCTCTTGATTCCCCTGTCTGCTTGGCTTCTTGATTGGGTGTCGGCTAGAACGTGTCGGCCATCATGGTAAGGCTGCCGCGTTCCTCCCATTCTGGGAGAAGAGGATGTGGATTCCTTCTACTCAGGCATAAAAGAAAGTGCAGCGCCAACTCTGATCAGATCCTAACAAAATGAAAGAAAAAAATAAAATAAAATAAACCTCTCTTGCCTTTTTCTCTCTTTCCCATCCTCTCGGGTTCTCTTTTTCAGCGGAACCCTTGCAGCCCCCTCTCTCAATTTCGATTTCTCTCAGTGCTTCTCACTCTCCCTTACTGATTTTGGTTCCTTCTCTGCTTCTTCTTGATTCTCACTCCCTCACTCCCCCTATTACCGATCAGCTTCCAGAAACCTAAAAAAAAACCCATCTGGTATCTCTCTCCGATTTTCCTTTCTCGGCCCTGTCTTTTCTCTTCTTCCCCTTTCTTTCTCTACTCTGCTTTCCCTCTCACCCTCTCTGATTTTCCCCCAATAAGAAATACCCGGATTCACATTCTCTCCTCCCAGAACCAGGGGAGGCCCCCGTCGGATGGCCGACAAGTGGGTCTCGGGTGAATCTGAGCCCCACGTCCTAGCATACACCCCCTGTTGGCTCAACTTGTCGGCTCGAGTGTAGGCTTGGACATGGGGCTCGGATTCACCTGAGACCCACGTGTCGGCCATCCGACGGGGGCGTCCCCGTCCTCCCAAAACCATTGGGAGGAGAGGATGTGAAGTAAGGGCTTAAGAGTGGGTTTCACCCAAAATGCCAATTCTACCCCTTACATTAGATGGTCAAATGACCAAAAGGTCTGTTGGCCTTCGTATTGTAATTGTTGGTAAATTGGACTAAATGGGCCAAGTTTGATGAGAGAGAGTGTCTGCGGACCCTACATGGGATATGGCAGTGAAACAGGCGATGCGGCTTTGTTATAGGTGATGTGAAGCATGAAAAATGGAGGGAGTCTATAGAGAGAGAAAGAAGAGAGAGAAGCCTGTAGAGAGAGAAAGAGGAGAGAGAAATGTGGGTGGGACCCACATGTGGATGGGACCCACTGTACCTAGGTGGCATGCCACCATGGTAGCCAACATGGCCGAGGCCGCGGCACCACAGTGGCTGCCCCATATGGCAAGCCAGACCCACATGGCTAGCCAACTACATGGCCTGCAACAAGGCAGCCCAGCACTAAGCCATGCACCACCCACCGCCGCAAGCCCCAAGCCCCTTGCCGCATGCCCCAAGGCACTCTTCAGCATGCCTTTCACCTATTTGACAAAAATCCTAGAGAGAGAAACCTCATGTTGGATGGGGTGCTTAGAGAGAAGCACCATTCGGCCAAAAAACATTTCTACAGGGTTTTTGGAATGAAAAGATAGTTACAGACGCCATTTACCATGTTCTCAGGGGCATTTTAGGAAGAAAAATATGGAAAAGATGCGAGATCGGCCGCCTAAATGAAGCCACGCATGCCAGATTCCAGATCGATGGTTCTAGTGAAGGCGGGCTACTGTGTATCGCTGACGCTGCGCCTAGATACTCCCACACGGTTCGTGATTGGCCAGACGCAATTTAAAGAAATGCGCCGCGTCACATGAAAGCAGAGCAGTGATCTAGTGTGACGCGCCTACGGTGCAATGGCGCTATTGATCTAGATCCTGCGCTCAATATTGGATCTGAGGTTCGCTGACGCGGTTTATTCAGATCCGACGGGCATCAGACGATCCTGCCTTTTCTTCTCAGATCCGACGGCAAAATGCATTGATTCTATCCTCAGCCAATCAAAACGCAACAGCTAAGCTGTGCGGCGCAGCTATGGTGAGGCGCGGGTACGTATTTATATAAGGAAAGATTCTCTTTCCTTATCTGCGATTCGCCGATCTTCAAATTGCCATATCTTCTTCATCCGCGCTCTAAATCGGTCCGTTCAAATTGCAGCTTTCATTTTTTTGGATGCCCTACCTATTGGGCACCGTTGGGAGTCGTAAATGTGCTAAGAAAAATTAAAAAGAGGGTTTTGAAGATACAGGGAAGGTTTTTCTTGGTTTTTTGTGCCCTATGAGATGATTCATCACCATCTACCCATTCTCTGTGCATCAATGGATTGTTGAATCCCTGAGAGAGGTTGGTAGGCTGTGTATTGTTCATTCATGGTGATTGTAGAGGAGATGGGAAGCCTATGATCAAGACGAGCTCTGTAAGATCCGCACTCCATAAACCCGGTCTAAACCTTGATTTCATGTCGTAGCAGGCCTTTCGATCATCGCCGGGCCAAACGGTACGAGCGGATGACAATCAGGTACGAAATCGAACCAAAGACGGACAACTAAGTATGATTTTATGTTGACCGGTTGATGGTACCGGTCTACATACCGGTCGACCGATCAACTCTGTGCAGTTCCCTACGGAGATCTGGAATTGGATCTCTGTGGGTCCCACTTTCCTAAACCCTAATACCTGGACCTTCCTAATCCTAATAGGGTTACTAAACCCTAATCCTAGCCTATATAAACACCTCTAAACCTCCTCAAATCCTTTCCATTATTCCTCACAAACCCTAGAAAGGAGAAGGAGGTTGGAGAAGGAGAAGAAACTAGGAAGAAGAAGAAAGTGCCGCCCTTGCCGTTCGACGACGCTCACCTTACGCCAGTCAACGGTAAGTGTTTGAATCATTCTTCTTACTTTATGACTCTAGGATAGTTGTATGGGTGGATCAATACCATGTAAAGCAGGTATTGATCTAAAACCCTAATTGGCTATTAAACCCTAAATTTCTATCAAACCCTAGATTCGAGTTCTAGGATGATATTCATCGAAACTAGACTTGAATGAGTTGGAGATAACTCTAACTCAAAGCTCAGACTTAAAATGGATAGGAAAAACCCTGGAATCAATAGAGAATGATCGATGGCAGTCGAAAAACCAAGTGTATGGTCTTCCAGAGACATATCGATCGACTATACCGGTTGCACCCTGTGCGACCGGTATGTTGTGACCGGTCAGCTCTGAAAGGCTGGTTTTGGACTTTGTTGGTTTTTCGACCAATGTGAAACCCTAAGAAACTATTCTAATGAAACCTTAATAATATTGTAAGACTTTGTGATATTCCGTTTGGATCTTGTATCGTGGAGCAAGCAATCAAACGAGCGTCAGGTAAGAAAATCTGACCTAAACCCTAATAATTAATGGACAGTAAATTTTTGTTAATGACTCTGAATATATGATGTGATGTTTGTGCATATTCACATGCCATCTTTATTTCCAGTTATTAATATTGTTCATACATATTTCATATGATAGGATGTGATTGTTAGGCATGTAGTTGTTTTCATTGGAGTGTGGAGTGAGAAGGGCATGGAGGCTGGGATCATTCCTCACTCTGGCACCTTTTGTAGTATTCTATTTTAACATACTTGGTACGGGTGGGGTATCAGGGGAAGGTCGTGACACGGTGGTCTCCGATGTTGATGTTGACCTGGCCATGATGATGTGACACTGTGGTCTCTGATGTTGACACTGGCCTGTCCACGATGCTTTAGCTCTATCTCTATGCCGTAGGGAGTTATGTTGGGATAGGGTCTACCTGCGTATTGTTCTATCTTAGTGTGTTAGTTGCGGATAGGGTATCAAGGGGAGGTGAGGTATTGTGGTCTCCAGCCCGGCCTGCACGCTCTAGCTCTATCTCTATGCCGTAGACGGCTGTACTGGGATAGAGCCTACATTGATGACATATAGGATTGGTTAGTTGCGAGCCCAACTTGCAAGCCTTGGCCAGTAGGGGCTTAGGTACTGGTATGGGTGGAGTATCAGGGGAGGCGCGGGTATACCTTAGCTCTATCTCTATCCCATGATGAGTGCATATGGGTCGGCGATAGTGTGATCTACTGTGCGGTGCCACACACTCGTGTATAGAGGTCCGGGGCCACCAAACCTTTCTATAGCACATTGTAAACTTAAACCAAACCACAGCATAAAATGATTGTTACTCATGCATAATATTGTGAAACTGTCTGATTGTCTTACTGAGCTAAGTTGTGAGCTCACCCTTTGTATGTACATTGTTTTTAGATGTTGATGCAGGTTACACGGTGGACGACTATATGAACGCTTCGACGTATGGTGGCGTTGCTGCCCTGGACGTACAGGCAATAGAGGACGAGCATGACGCTTCATGCGAGTGTTCTTTCTGCGTGTACCTTTGATTGACTTCTATTTATTTTCAGTTATTTTCAGTTGGATTAAGTGGATGTAAGGATATTATATTTTATGTTTGGAAATTTGGATAATTGATTATGTTATCTAAATTTATCAATAGATACTCAGTTCATTTATTTAAAGACTCCCGTTGTATTATTTATATTCTGATTATGGTTATGTGCAATGGTTTGTATGAGTAGACACGGTCTATTCGAGATCCTGGTGTGAACCGTTGGTTCAGTGATGGTTCACTCACACCATTCTGGTTGGTTTAGAATTGGGGTGTTCGACCGGTATGCCCCAAAAGGCCGCGACCGCTATGTCTCGGTCAGAATGTAAATTATGACCGGTCGACTATACCAGTCGCACAACCCTCTACAGTGGTGCGACCGGTATGTTGCGACCGGTTAGCTATAAAAAGGCCAAAAAATTTTGCAATTCAAATTTCTACTTTTCGACTGTTCGCCTTATATTGTTCAAGACTAACACTACTATTATTGTTCTCATGTGTTATGTCTTCTTCTCAGATCCAAACAGAATAGTCTGAGATGGTAGGCGGAAACAGTCGTAGGGGCCGAAAGCGTCACCATTCTAGGGTGCGCCAGGATGAAGAAGAACATGTAGAACCAGGCTACGTTGGAGAGCCAAACCCGGTAGTTGAGGAAGAGCAGGTTCCAAGGACACCAACAAATTTTCCTGGCCCTCCTCACACGAACTCTGAGACAATCGTTACAAATATGGTATATCAAATGGAAGCTCAGCAGAAAGCATTCCTGAGCGAGATGTTGAAGATGTTCAGGCCACCGGGTCATGTTCCCACTGAAGGTACGCCTGAGTCTAGAGGGAATAATGCTACACTGCCGTTGCATGGTAGCCCAGGGCCGATGAGCCAAGGTCAGAATTTGTAACCACCGCACCAGTTCCCATTGTCTTCTGCTTATCAGGGAGCCTACCCGTATCCATCACCATGGTACGGAATGAATACACATGGACAACATGATATGAGTCGGGCGGTGGATAGATTTTTAAAGTTAAAGCCTCCTAGATTAACAGGAAAGATAGGGAAACCATTGTGGCCAGCACAGTGGGTTATAGAAATGGAGAAGAATTTTTGTCTAATGACTTGTACAGAGGATGAGAAGGTTCTGTTTGTCACTCATATGCTAAAAGAGGATGCGAATGCGTGGTGGAATTCTACACGGGCATATCTGGAGACAAAGCATACATAGGTGGATTAGGCAGTGTTCAAGGTAGCCTTCTTTGATAAATATTTCCCGAAGAGCTTCAGAGATCAGATGGAGAAGGAATTCCTTAATCTGCAGCAGTCTCAGTCGACTGTGGATGCTTACCAGAGGTACGAAGAGTTATTTTTCTTTGCACCGACAAGTATGCAAGAGGAAGAGACCAAGACACGTAGGTTCACCATGGAACTACGTGGAAGCATCAGAGAGCATATCTTGGGTCTGGACAAGAAGGTTTATAATGAGGCTGTACAGGTTGCAAGAGTGATAGAATCTAGTCAGAGGGACAACTTCTTTGCACAGAACAGGGGATTGAAGAGACCCACTACTGAGATTTTAGGTGACGGTAACAATAGACCTTTCCGCCCATACAAGGCTCAGTCCGCTACAGTGCCTGCAAGGAACAATACGGCACCACCTGTGCCACAGTTTGCTGGACACAACCTGAATATTAAATACTATAACTGCCAGCAACTGGGTCATGTTGCAAGGAACTGCACTCTAAATAAGAAGCAACCTCCACAGCATGGAAAAGTATTTGTTGTCACCACCGAAGAGGCAGCCGCATCACCTGATGTGGTCACTGGAATTGTAAATGTAGCTGGTATACCTGCCAGAGTACTCTTTGACTCTGGGGCCACGCACTCCTTTGTTTTTATTTCCTTTGGGAAGCGAATGGAGTTACCAATCAAGCACTTGAACCCAAGCTTGATAGTTCATTCTCCGCTAGGAGTCGAGGTGGCTTTGACTGAATATTATGGGCCGTGTACAGTATGTATTGAGGGGCTGAGATTTAGAAGCAAATCTGGTAAAACTCGAGATGGCAGACTTTGATGTCATCTTGGGAATGGACTGGCTAGGCCATCATTCAGCTAGCCTATTATGTGGTGAAAGGAAGCTTGTGCTTACAGAAAGGGAAAGGAGTTTAGCTTCACTGGGACCAAGTTACCTAGGAAGCGGAAGCTGATCCTCTCCACCCTAAAAGCTAAGAGATGCTTAGAGAAGGGGGGAGTGGGGTATTTAGTGTCTGTAGTCGACATCACTTCTGAGGTGCCAAAGATGGAAGATCTAGATGTGGTGCGAGAATTTCTAGATCTATTTCCAGAGGATCTCCCAGGTCTACCATCAGATAGGGCTACAGAATTTGTGATAGACCTTATACCAGGTTCGGCGCCGGTGTCTAAAGCACCGTACAGGATGGCCCCTACCGAATTAAAGGAGTTGAAGACCCAATTACAAGAATTGTTAGATAAGGGTTTCATACGACCTAGCATATCGCCTTGACGAGCACCTGTATTATTTGTCAAGAAGAAGGACGAAAGTGTACGGCTATGTATCGACTACCGTGAGCTGAACAAATTAACGATCAAGAATCGATATCCTTTGCCTAGAATCGATGATCTGTTCGATCAATTACAGGGTGTAAAGGTTTTCTCGAAGATTGATCTCAGATCAGGGTATCACCAACTGAAGATCAAGGCCGGAGATATTCCGAAGACTGCTTTTAGGACAAGGTATGGGCATTATGAGTTTCTAGTTATGTCGTTCGGGTTGGGTCATATCGGTCATGGAACTGATGAACCGAGTGTTTCATGACATGTTGGACACTTCGGTCATCGTATTCATCGATGACATATTGGTCTACTCAAAGGATGGAGAGACTCATGCAACACACTTGAGAGCAGCCCTACAACGGCTGAGAAAGGAGAAGCTTTATGCTAAGTTCAAGAACTGTGAGTTTTGGCTGAAGGAAGTGGCTTTCTTGGGCTATGTAGTATTCTAAAGACGGTATCAAGGTTGATCCAAGTAAGATAGCTGCTATAGTAGGATGGGAAGCACCAAAATCTATTGCGGAGATTCATAGTTTCCTTGGGTTGACTGGTTATTATAGAAGATTCGTGGAGGATTACTCCAGGATCGTTGTTCCACTCATCAGATTAACCAAGAAGGGAGAGAAATTCATATGGACAGATGAGTGCGAGAAGTGCTTTTAGACTTTGTAGTCAAGACTAGTCTCTGCACCTATCTTGACAATCCCAGAACCAAGCGTACCGTTTACCTTATATACGGATGCTTCAGGGTTGGGTATTGGGTGTGTATTGATGCAAGGAGAACAGGTAATTTCTTACGCATGAAGACAGTTAAAAGAGCATGAGAAAAATTATCCAACGCATGATTTGGAGTTAGCAGTAGTTATACATGCCATCAAAACATGGAGACACTACTTGTACAGTGAAAATTTTCAAATTAAATCTGATCACAAGAGCTTAACCTATCTTTTTACCCAGAAGGATCTGAATATGAGACAGAGGAGATGACTGGAATTGTTAAAAGATTATGACTGTGACATCCAGTATCATCCGGGTAAAGCAAATGTTGTGGCTGATGCCTTAAGCAGAAAGTGGGCATCGAAACCTGAGGCCGGACCAAGTACAAATGCTGCATTATGTGCTGCAGCCTCGAGCTCAACAGAGAATGACGAAGAGTATATAATAGAGACTACAAAAGACCCAGTCGAGCAAGGCTTAATTCATAAGTTCACCATGATGTTCGCAACTTTGAAGATCTCACCGGATCTAGTTGATGAAGTCAAGGTAGCAATCCTACAGGATCCACATCTCAAGACAGTGCAAGAAGACTTAGAGAAGGGTATGAGCAATCCTGACTTTACCTTGGATTCAGACAAGGTACTCAGGTATCGTGGACGATTATGTATACCTGAGAGTGAAGACTGCAATATCAGAGATCGAGTTTTGACTGAAGCTCATTACACTCCATATTCGGTACATCTAGGAAGTACCAAAATGTACCATGATTTAAGAAGACTGTATTGGTGGAGGGGTGTGAAAGTGGATATAGCTCATTTTGTGTTCCAATGTCTGAATTGTCAATAAGTTAAAGCAGAAAGGCAGAGACCCGCAGGGTTGCTGCAACCACTACCGGAGCCTGCGTGGAAGTGGGATTGCATTACTATGGATTTTGTCACTGGCCTACCTTTGACACCAAGGTCAGTAGATGCAGTTTGGGTAATCGTCGATCGACTCACCAAGACAGCTCAATTCATTGCGGTCATACCTCAGTATACCATGGACAAGCTGGCCAAGTTATATGTTGATAATATAGTCAGACTTCATGGCGTCCCAGAAAGTATAGTATCTGACAGAGATCCTCGTTTTACATCAAAGTTCTGGGAAGGATTACAGAAAGCTATGGGAACCAAGTTGAAGTTTAGTACAGCTTTCCACCCTCAGACAGACGGGCAGTCAGAAAGGACTATTCAAATTTTAGAAGATATGCTCCGAGCTTGTGCATTAGACTTCAAGGGAGCTTGGAACGAGAAGCTATCACTTATCGAGTTTGCTTATAACAACAGCTATCAGGCTACAATCCAGATGGCTCCATATGAAGCACTCTTTGGGAAAAAGTGTCAAACACCTCTGTTATGGAACGAGGTGGGAGAAAGAAGAATTGTAGGACCAGAGTTCGTTAAAGAAACTTGTCGAGTGATTGATCAAATCAAGGAGAGAGTAAAGACAGCTCAAGTTCGACAGAAGCACTATGCGGATAATCGACGTCGAGATCTGGAGTTTGCAGTGGGTGACAAAGTATTCTTGAAGATATCACCGGTGCGAGGTCTGAAAAGGTTTGGTAAGAAGGGGAAGCTATGCCCAGGTATGTGGGACCATACGAGATATTGACCAGATGTGGTAATGTAGCATATCAATTGGCTCTACCACCATCTATGTCAAGCATTCATGATGTGTTTCATGTATCATTATTGAAGAAGTATGTCAGGGATCCATCGCACATCTTGACAACAGACCCCCCAGACTTGACAGAGGACTTAACATTTGAAGTGGTACCTGTGATGCTCTCAAGCCGAAAGGTACAACAACTTCGAAGCAAGGATATCCATTATGTGAAGGTGCATTGGAAAAGCCAAGATGTCGAAGAAATTACTAGGGAGGAGGAGAGCACGATGAGAAAGGAGTGCCCTAACCTTTTCGACGATCAAGGTACGTTCAAATTTCGAGGCCGAAATTTCTTTTAAGGGTGGGAGAGTTGTGAAACCTACATGCAAATTTTGGGATGAAATTTTTTGTAAGGGTGGGGGAGTTGTAAGATCCGCACTCCATAAACCCGGTCTAAACCTTGATTTCATGTCATAGCAGGTCTTCCGATCATCGCCGGGCCAAACGGGACGAGCGGATGACAATCAGGTACGAAATCGGACCAAAGACGGACAACTAAGTATGATTTTATGTTGACCGGTTGATGGTACCGGTCTACATACCGGTCGACCGATCAACTCTGTGCAGTTGCCTACGGAGATCTGGAATTGGATCTCTGTGGGTCCCACTTTCCTAAACCCTAATACCTGGACCTTCCTAATCCTAATAGGGTTACTAAACCCTAATCCTAGCCTATATAAACACCTCTAAACCTCCTCAAATCCTTTCCATCATTCCTCACAAACCCTAGAAAGGAGAAGGAGAAGAAACTAGGAAGAAGAAGGAAGTGCCGCCCTTGCCGTTCGACGACGCTCACCTTACGCCAGTCAATGGTAAGTGTTTTAATCATTCTTCTTACTTTATGACTCTAGGATAGTTGTATGGGTGGATCAATACCATGCAAAGCAAGTATTGATCTAAAACCCTAATTGGCCATTAAACCCTAAATTTCTGTCAAACTTTAGATTCGAGTTCTAGGATGATATTCATCGAAACTAGACTTGAATGAGTTGGAGATAACTCTAACTCAAAGCTCAGACTTAGAATGGATAGGAGAAACCCTGGAATCAATAGAGAATGATCGACGGCAGTCGAAAAACCAAGTGTATGGTCTTTTAGAGACATATCAGTCGACTATACCGGTTGCACCCTGTGCGACTGGTATGCTGTGACCGGTCAGCTCTGAAAGGCTGGTTTTGGACTTTGTTGATTTTTTGACCAACGTGAAACCCTAAGAAACTATTCTAATGAAACCTTAATAATATTGTAGGACTTTGTGATATTCCGTTTGGATCTTGTATCGTGGAGCAAGCAATCAAACGAGCGTCAGGTAAGGGAATCTGACCTAAACCCTAATAATTAATGGGCAGTAAATTTTTGTTAATGACTCTGAATATATGATGTAATGTTTGTGCATATTCACATGCCATCTTTATTTTTAGTTATTATTATTGTTCATGCATATTCCATATGATAGGATGTGATTGTTAGGCATGTGGCAGGGAAGGTCGTGGCACGGTGGTCTCCGTGATGTTGACCTGGCCATGATGATGTGACACTGTGGTCTCCGATGTTGACACTGGCCTGTCCACGATGCTTTAGCTCTATTTCTATGCCGTAGGGAGTTATGTTGGGATAGGGTCTACCTGCATATTGTTCTATCCTAGTGTGTTAATTGCGGATAGGGTATCAGGGGGAGGTGAGGTATTGTGGTCTCCAGCCCGGCCTGCACGCTCTAGCTCTATCTTTATGCCGTAGACGGCTGTACTGGGATAGAGCCTACATTGATGACATATAGGATTGGTTAGTTGCGAGCCCAGTTTGCAAGTCCTAGCCAGTAGGGGCTTAGGTACTGGTATGGGAGTATCAGGGGAGGTGCGGGTATACCTTAGCTCTATCTCTATCCCATGATGGGTGCATGTGGGTCGGTGGTAGTGTGATCTACTGTGCGGTGCCACACACTCGTGTATAGAGGTGCGGGGGCCACCAAACCTTTCTATAGTACATTGCAAATTTAAACCAGACCACAGCATAAAATGATTGTTACTCATGCATAATATTGTGAAACTTTCTGATTGTCTTACTGAGCTAAGTTGTGAGCTCACCCTATGTACGTACATTATTTTTAGATATTGATGCAGGTTACACGATGGACGACTATATGAACGCCCCGGTGTATGGTGGCGTTGCTGCCTTGGACGTACAGGCAGTAGAGGACGAGCATGACACTTCATGCGAGTGTTCTTTCTGCATATACCTTTGATTGACTTCTATTTATTTTTAGTTATTTTCAGTTGGATTAAGTGGATGTAAGGATATTATATTTTATGTTTGAAAATTTGGATAATTGATTATGTTATTTAAATTTATCAATAGATACTCAGTTCATTTATTTAAAGACTTCCACTGTATTATTTATATTCTGATTGTGGTTATGTGCAATGGTTTGTATGAGTGGACACAGTCTAGTCGAGATCATGGTGTGAACCGTTGGTTCAGTGACGGTTCACTCACACCAAGCTCTATGGTTCAAGATTTACTATCATTGAAGGCTATTCAGAGTTTCTCAAGGCAGTGTGGAGCGTCAAAAATTATTGCTGATAATTCAAGAATATTGGTTGTGAGATTTTCTCATCCCTTATCTCTTTAAATAATTTTATGGACTGTATGCTAGTATAGGTGAAAGAAAAATAGTAGAATACCTATCTAGCTTGTGGGTTTCATTGTAGGGCAATTCTTATAAGCCCCAAAATATTTTATTTGTGGTGTGTTCAGTGGGTGCTAGACACTGGCTTTATGCCTGAATTCTGGTGTTGTTACGCCCTCTCAGTTTTATGCTGGGATAATCTAGGGTTAGTATCATTGTCTGTAAGAGACTAAAAGTTGAGTATTGAGTAAGTACGGAGCCCGTGGGGCATTACTCCGTGGATTAGCCATCACATACTGTGGTGGTGAACTACGTAATATCTTTGTGTTCTGTGTGTTTATCTTTCTGGTATATTTTAGAGTGTGTGGAATGGTTTGCAGGATGGGTGTGCAAATCTGGTAGACCTGGCCATTGAGTGGTAGCGAGGTGGATTTGCATACGATTATGTGTATTGGCAAATCAGATATCCAACAGCTCTGGGCAGCATTGAATTTATAAGAAAAAAGTTTCAGACACTGATTCACCCCCCCCCCTCTCAGTGTCATATCAAGTTCATCAATTGGTATCAGAGTACCAGGCTCAGTGACAGCTTAATCAGCAACTGAGAAGATCAGAATAAAAGATATGGCACCAGGAGAAGGTTCAAACAAGCTCCCATTGTTTGATGGGATGGATTTTTTCTTTTGGAAAAGAAGAATGGAGGTCTATATAGGATCTCTTGGTTATGATGTTTGGGCTTCTGTAGAAAATGGCTACACTCCACATGACACAAATGCTCCCACAGTTGTAGACAAGAAGAATTTTGAGAATAATAGAAAGGCTCTCAATGCCATTCAAGGGGGATTGACAAATAGTGAACTAGCTAAAATCATGGACTGCAAGACAGCAAAAGAAGTATGGGATAGACTGATCAACATATATGAAGGAGATAAGAAGATCAAGACCGTCAAGCTGCAAACATTCAGAGGTCAGTTTGATAATCTGAAGATGAATGAGGATGAGACCATTGATCAATACATGAACATGGTTAATGAAGTGGTCAATTCCATTAGAGGACTTGGTGAAGATTTAAAAGGTCATATTGTTTGTTAGAAAATTTTGAGATCTCTCACTCCAAAATTTGAGTCAAAAGTATCAGCTCTTGAAGAAACCAAGGACTTAGAACAGGTTACTATTGATGAGATTCATGGAGCTGTAACAGCTTTTGAGATGAGGGTTGATCCAGGAACCACTAGTGACAAGCAGGTAGCTTTCAAGGCTATGAAGAAGCTGAAGATTTCTGAAAAATAAAATGAGGAAGAAAGTGAAGATGAAGCCACAGCTCATTTCACTAGAAAATTGAAAAAGGGTACAGGAAAGTATAAAAACAAGCTTCAATTCAAATGCTTCAATTGTGGTAAAGTTGGACACTTCACTGCAAAGTGCCCAATGAAGAGTAAGTTTGACAGTGATGATGAAGATGATAGAAAAAGCAAGTTTAAGGGAAAGAAAAACTATAACTTCAAGAAAAATAGGTCAAACAAAAAGAGTTTTATCTCTAAGAGAAGCACTGAAACCTCAGATGATGACTCTGATGAAACCTCAGAAGATGAACCTAGTGAGGCTTTGTTCATGGTTTACATTGAAGATCAATAGAAGAACACAGCTAAAGAAAAATTCTCCTCAAAAGCAATGAAGAAGGCATTGTGGAATCTATCTCTAGTAGTGAAGAATAAAAAGGGAATAAAATTTCAAGCTCTGGTGATGATGAAGAAGGTGAGGTGAATTTTGAAGAAGAGTTTTCTGCAGCTATGAAGGAACTCAAGAAAGAAAGGAAATATAACAAGCTTGCCTCACAAGAAGTTAAAAAACAGAAAAAGGTAATTCAAGATTTGAGAATTCAAGTTGTAGAATCCAAGAAAATTATTGAAGATCTCAAGACTCAGCTTGGACAGGTATCTACAAACCACTCCAAACTAATGACTGAGAATACAGGTTTGAGAGCTCAACTTGAAATACAAGCCCCTGTGATGAGTAAATTTGAAGAGCTTGAGAAGGAATTTATTTTTGTTAAAAGCAAAGGTGAATGAATATGAAATAGAAGAGTTTGAAAAACAACAAAAATTGAACAAATCTGATGAGCCAAGCAACACAACAATACACCCTGGTCGTAGATCAGCTAGCGCGCCCTTTGTGTTGTAGTAGGGCCGTTGCTTGTTGGGGCAGGGCACTCTTCACGTAGCAGCAAACTAGATGGGATTATAATTTCTCAAAGACCTTTCAATGTAAAATTTGGTCTTGGTTTTGATAAGGGAGAGACTTCTAATAATGCAAACTCAAATAGGAAAGGTCCCATCTCTTTCGTGAAAGAGAGTGGAAAGGGCAAGGCTGCTATGGTTTATGATCAAGAAGAAAATCATGCTCCTACTCCACTGACAAATAATGCAAGACAAGGTATGAGAGTGGAGAAGAGCAACATCTATGGAAGAAATTATCCCAGTGCATTGCAGAGAAAGATGAGGTACATGGCTCCTTCTAGGTCAAGATCTTATTTTTAGGGTTACTGTTATAAATGCAATACTTATGGTCACAAAATAGCTACTTGCAAATTCAATCTGAGAGAAGTTAGATTTGAAAGTAGAAATCAGTTTGCTCCCCTTGAAGAAAATTTTGTTGAGTGTTATAACTGTAACAATTTTGGGCATATAGCAAGGAACTGCAGAACCATCTTTCCCCCTATGCCACCATCACAGAGACAGTATGACAGAATTAGAAGCAAGATTCCAAGACAGAAGCAATATGAAATATCAAAATCAAATAAGAGAGTTTGGGCAGAAAAATAGCTCTTTGGTTGTAAAGACAGCTTTCAAGGCACAAAATAGTTCTACACCATGGATTCTTGATAGTGGATGTTCGAGTCACATGACAGGAGATAGTAAGAGGCTTCAGAAGCTTCAACATTATGAAGGAGGCTCAGTCAAGTTTGGTAATGATATTGGTGCAAAGATTGTTCGGAAAGAAAGTATTAGTCTCAACAATGGGAAGGTAAAATCTCATGAGGTTCTCTATGTTTCAGGTTTGAAACATAATCTATTGAGTGTCAGTCAGCTTTGTGATAGGGGCCACAGATTAATTTTCAGTAATCAAGGATGTGAGATTCGAAGAACTGACAGCGGTAAATTGATGGCAACTGGAAAGAGAACATTAGGAAATCTTTATACATTGTCTGAAGATTTTCAAGAAAATTACATGTTGAGCCAAGAAGAAGAAACATGGCTATGGCACAAAAGACTGGGGCATATTGGATTTGAAAATTTAATAAAGATTTCCAATAAAAATACTGTGAGAGATATCCCTTCTTTGAAGAAGCCCACAAATGGCATATGTACATCTTGTCAGAAAGGGAAGCAGACAAGAGTATCATTCAAACCAAACAATTACCATACTACTCAACCACATGAGATTATCTACACAGATCTATGTGGGCCAGTGAGAACACAGAGCATCTCAGGAGAGAGGTACTTTTTTTGGTGATCCATCAGCTGGTATGCAAACAAGGAAGGTGAGACAACCAAAACAAATGTTTTCTTTATTATCTCACATTGAACCAAAATCAGTTGCAGAGGCATGTGAAGATGCTAGTTGGCTCAAGGCAATGAATGAAGAGTTGGATCAAATAGAGAAAAATAAAACTTCAGAATTGGTGCCAAGGCCTACAGGTAAGAATGTTATTGGCACTAAATGGGTCTACAGGAACAAACTCAATGAAGATGGAGAAATTGTAAGGAACAAGGCCAGATTGGTTTGTAAAGGATGTGCTCAGGTTGAGGGCAATGATTTTGAAGAAACATTTGCTCCTGTGGCTAGGTTGGAAGCCATCAAGATATTTCTTGCTTTTGCAGTGCACAAGAACTTCAAAGTTTATCAGATAGATGTAAAGTCAGCTTTCTTTAATGGTGACTTAGAAGAGGAGGTATACATTGAGCAACCAGATGGATTTCAACTGAGTGAGGACCCTACACTTGTTTGTAAACTGAAGAAAGCATTGTATGGGTTGAAGCAAGCAACAAGAGCATGGTATTCAAGACTGGATACTTATCTCTGTAAGTTGGGTTTCAAAAAGGGTTTGGTTGATAGCAATTTATATGTTAAATCTATTGATGGCAGTCAGACAGTTGTGGTTGTATATGTAGATGATATCATCTTTGCAGGCCAAAATGATGAATTATGTCAGGACTTCACTCAGAGAATGCAAGATGAAGTTGAGATGTCCATGATTGGAGAACTATCTTATTTTTTAGGTCTGCAGATCAATCAGTTAAAGAATGGATTCTTTTTATCTCAGACTAAGTGAAAGAAATATTGAAGAAGTTTTCTTCAATATTGAAGATTGTACACCAATGAACACTCCAATGATGACAAGCTACAAGCTAAGCAGAGATGATGACTCTCCATCAGTTGACCACACTATGTATAGGTCAATGATTGGAAGTCTGCTTTACTTGACTGCTACATGACCAGACATTCTACAGTCTGTTTGTATGGTAGCTAGATATCAAGCTGGTCCAAAAGAGACACATGTTGTAGCTGTGAAAAGAATTTTCAGATATCTGAAGGAACTATGGACTATGGTCTTTGGTATGCAAAAAGTAAGGATCTAGAATTATCTTCTTATTCAGATGCAGATTGGGCAGGATGTGTTGATGATAGGAAGAGCACTAGTGGAGGTGCTTTTTATCTTGGAAGAAATTTGGTGGCTTGGCATAGTAAAAAGCAAGAGTCAGTATCATTATCTACGGCAGAGGCAGAATACATTGCAGCTACCTCATGTTGTACAGAGGTATTATGGATGAAGCAGATGTTGAAGGATCTAGGCATTGAATCAGAGAACCCTATTTCTACGTTCTGTGATAACACTAGTGCCATAAATATATCTAAAAATCCAGTTATGCACTCCAGGACGAAGCACATCGCCATTCGATATCACTTCTTGAGAGGGAAGGTTCTAGAAGGAGATGTTCAGTTAGAGTTCATTCCCACAGCAGAGCAGATTGTAGATATCTTCACAAAGCCACTTCCTAGAGAACAGTTTGATTACTTGAGACAGAAGTTGGGAGTGATTATCCTCCCCAAGCATTGAGGAGCTTGGAGTAAGGGGGAGCAGTGTATGGTTATTCTATTTTGTTTTTTTTTTGCTCCCTATGTAGGACTCAGGGGGAGTCCATTAGTATTTTTCTGTGTTACTATGGTGTTTAGTTTATGTTTTGGAACGTCCATAGGATTGGAAAGATGCGGTGGGCACTCCTATGTGGCACATCCCTTTGTCCTTGTTGTCAAAGGGGGAGAAATGTCTCATGGTGGATTGAGTAGTTGCCAACAATTCCAAAGGGGGAGATTGTTGGCCTTCGTATTGTAATTGTTGGCAAATTGGGCTAACTGGGCCAAGTTTGATGAGAGAGACTGTCTGCGGACCCTACAGGGGATATGGCAGTGAAACAGGCGATGCGACTTTGTTACAGGTGATGTGAAGCATGAAAAATGGAGGGAGTCTATAGAGAGAGAAAGAAGAGAGAGAAGCCTGTAGAGAGAGAAAGAGGAGAGAGAAATGTGGGTGGGACCCACTGCACCTAGGTGGCATGCCACCATGGCAGCCAGCATGGCCGAGGCCGCGGCACCACAGTGGCTGCCCCATATGGCCAGCCAGACCCACATGGCCAGCCAGCTACATGGCCTGCAACAAGGCAGCCCAGCACTAAGCCATCCACCACCCACCGCTACAAGCCCCAAGCCCCTTGCCACATGCCCCTAGCCACTCTTCAGCATGCCTTTCACCTATTTGACAAAAATCCTAGAGAGAGAAACCTCATGTCGGATGGGGTGTTTAGAGAGAAGCACCATTCGGCCAAAAAACACTTCTACAGGGTTTTTGGAATGAAAAGATAGTTACAGACGCCATTTACCATGTTTTCAGGGGTATTTTAGGAAGAAAAATATGGAAAAGATGCGAGATCGGCCGCCCAAATGAAGCCACGCATGCCAGATTCCAGATCGATGGTTCTAGCGAAGGCAAGCTACTGTGTATCGTTGACGCTGCGCCTAGATACTCCCGCGAGGTTCGTGATTGGCCAGACGCAATTTAAAGAAATGCGCCGCGTCACATGGAAGCAGAGCAGTGATCCAGTATGACGCGCCTATGGTGCAGCGACGCTATTGTTCCAGATCCTATGCTCAATATTGGATCCGAGGTTTGCTGACGCGGTTTATTCGGATCTGACGGGCATCAAACAATCCCGCCTTTTCTTTTCAGATCCGACGGCGAAATGCATTGATTCTCTCCTCAGCCAATCAGAACGCAACAGCTAAGCGGCGCAGCGCGGCTACGGTACGGCGCGGGTACGTGTTTATATAAGGAAAGATTCTCTTTCCTTATATGTGATTCGTCAATCTTCAAATTACCATATCTTCTTCATCCGAGCTCCAAATTGGTCCGTTCAAATTGCAGCTTTCATTTTTTTGGATGCCCTACCTATTGGGTGCCATTGGGAGTCGTGAATGTGCTGAGAAAAATTAAAAGAGGGTTTTGAAGATACAGAGAAGGTTTTTCTTGGTTTTTTGTGCCCTGTGAGATGATTCATCACCATCTACCCATTCTCTGTGCATCAATGGATTGTTGAATCCCTGAGAGAGGTTGGTAGGCTGTGTATTGTTCATTCATGGTGATTGTAGAGGAGATGGGAAGCCTATGATCAAGACGAGCTCTATGGTTCAAGATTTACTATCATTGAAGGCTGTTCAGAGTTTCTCAAGGCAGTGTAGAGCGTCAAAAATTATTGCTGGCAATTCAAAAATATTGGTTGTGAGATTTTCTCATCCCCTATCTCTTTAAATAATTTTTATGCACTGTATGCTAGTATAGGTGAAAGAAAAATAGTCGAATACCTATCTAGCTTGTGGGTTTCATTGTAGGGCAATTCTTATAAACCCCAAAATATTTTATTTGTGGTGTGTTCAGTGGGTGCTGGACACTGGCTTTATGCCTGAATTCTGACGTTGTTACGCCCTCAGTTTTATGTTGAGAAAATCTAGGGTTAGTATCATTGTCTGTAAGAGACTAAAAGTTGAGTATTGAGTAAGTACGGAGCTTGTGGGGCATTGCTTCGTGGATTAGCCATCACATACTGTAGTGGTGAACCACGTAATATCTTTGTGTTCTGTGTGTTTGTCTTTCTGGTATATTTTGGAGTGTGTGGAATGATTTGCAGGATGGGTGTGCAAATCTGGTAGACCTGGCCATTGAGTGGTAGCGAGGTGAATTTGCATACGATTGTGTGTATTGACAATTCAGATATCCAACAGCTCTGGGCAGCATTGAATTTATAAGGAAAAAGTTTCAGACACTGATTTACCCCCCTCTTAGTGTCATATCAAGTTCATCAAGGTCGTACCAAAACCTAAGTTAGAAAATAGCAAAAATAAAAGATAAAACTACAGTATACCTAAATTATTATTATTATTATTATTATTATTATTATTATTATTATATTTTTAAATTTTTATTTTTATTTTTACCAATGCACCCCTCTTGTCACACATGATGGTGTGACGAGATGGGAGAATCCCCGTAGTGGCAAAATTGGGGTACTGACAGAATCAGGAACTGGATCATGATCAATCACAACAAAAACTGATTCAAATTGATCGATCCAATACCTATTTTTAAAACCATTTTCGACATCGATCAGATTCAATGGCTAAACTGATTAATACAACAATAATAACTAGGGAAGGAGACCCCTAGAGGAAGAAAGCACCTAAGATGTAAATTTCAATTTGGGTAGCATTTTAGTTTTCCTCAAGCAAATGAAATTTTAGGATTCATTTTTATGGCTCTAAAGTTGTCTTAAGGATTTTCTTACCTAGATGATATTCTTATTTAACAGTACTTTGCAGAACAATCTTTGAAACAATTGACAGAGTTTGATTACCTTACTTAACTTAATTAGTAGTACCTCTAGAGTCCACTTCTTCCCCATACTACGAGCGAAAGAGAAAATGTATCCGGGATTCAATGTTACGTTTGGTTTTCTTTGTTTACAAAATTATCTCTCATTTTTTTTAATAACATCTTTGTTGTATAATTTTTTTTTCTCTACAAGTATTGGTTACCAATAAAAAAAACGAAGAAAATTTTGGAATTCAATGAGTTCATGTTGAAATTTTGCTGAAAATTTTCTTTCTATAAACCACCAATCAAAGAGAAGTTTGTTGGATCACCAATTTTTGAGTACAGGACGAAAATGGAACATATCTAGTAGGGAGAAAGCAAAGAATGCAATACATTATTAACTGATACGTATGCCCTTTATTGGTCTTATGATTGGTCGATTATTGGTAATGGACAGGGTGTCCCCACACAGTTGTAGACAAATCTAAATTTGGGGTGAAGGGATCTAGATGATTCACCTAACAGTATCCAAAGCCTTTATATTTTTGGTAGCATTCTTGGCGACAAGTGCTCAGCAGGCAGCCATTACAATCCAATATTTTCTGGCAATTCTCTGCATCTACCTTGAGCACCATTGATGGAACTGCAACAAACATGATACAAATATCAGTAAATAAACATTTTGCAGTAGTTCATCAACACAAGAAGAAGTTAAGCTATCATTCATTGCAAACGAAGGAAGAGAAATGGATGTGAAAATAGATGTACATAGAACAAACCTGAGAAGACAAGGATGGCCAGAGTGATAAAGGCAGTATAACAAACCTTAGCCATTGCGATTTCAATCTCGCTAATATAAACTAGAAAATCCTCACCCACATGTTGAGTAAGTTCTTCCCTGCTTATAGTGGTATTTATAGAGAGAGTTTTGGAGCTTATCACTATTGTCGCTGGATTTTCCTTGATTCTTTGGATGATGCCACCTGTAATAGGAGATCAACAGCACACAGTGAATTGGTCGGATTTAACCCCGTGGCCATTTCGATGAATAAGTTAGTATAGAACCAGAACAATCAGATGGACTCTGATGCATCCATCGAGTCTGTGTTGAGTGCTCTATCAGTCAATGTGTCAACACCTAAAAAGATAAAAACAAATGTTATATATAGACTTGATTTTCTAGTCTAGATTTAAAGATAAATGTAGTTTTTGTCAAGAAAGTTGATGCAGAAGAATGCAGAAAACCTTTTGCCTTTTGAATTTGTTCCCTAGGACTAGAACTGTGTTCGTTCATTCAGAAAACCTTTTGCCTTTTGAATTTGTTCCGTAGGACTAGAACTGTGTTCGATCATTCTGTAGAATGATTTCACATGATTATTGTTTTGTACTTAGTCTCTTCATCGCATTGAGACCACCTCATATAGTCAATTCTCTATAAACTAATTAAAAATTCAGCCATCATACTTTATCATATATAAATCTTTTTTTTTTTTTTCAGCAAATGATATTATAATCTATGATTGTAATGGTACAAGTATTGGAGTAAAGAGGCATGTTAGTTTTGGCCTTATCAAATGCGGGAGTTAGATTGACAATTGAAAATTTTGAATTGAATGCTATGAAAATCGTTGCAAAGCTCAAGAAACCATCAATTCTATATGATTATGGAATTTAGTCTCTTTTTTGTGTGACGGTTTCATATATTCGAAAATCTTTCTTTGATCCCATGTGCTATGTCAAATGCATTTTGATTTCTTTTATGATTAAAAAAAATAAGATACTTTTGAGGAAGAAGCATTTCCACAGAAGAAAAATGATATTAATAAACGGTGATTATAAGCATCAAGTGATTCCAATGTAATTCAAAAGTGGATCCAAGAAATTCATTTACTCTCTCTATTTCCTAATTCAATCATTTCTAAAGTCATGCAATGAACCTTGACATCATTTCTACCAAAAAAAGAAAAAAAAAGCCTGACGTGTATCATAGCTTTAGTTTCGAGTTTTGGATATAGTATCGGCCGAAGTCAAAACCGGATATGACTCCAATGACATACTAGTACATGGGCGATAATGATTAAAAAGTAATTTGAAAAAAGGGAAAGAATTAGGAACCGGATCAAGATCAATTACAACAAAAATCGATACAAATTGATCGATCCAATACCTATTTCTAAAACCATGTTCGACATCGATCAGATTCAATGGCTAAACTGATTAATACTATAATAATGACTAGGGAAGCGGACTTCTAAAGAAAGAAAGCACCTAAATGTAAATTTCAATTCGGGTAGCATTTTAGTTTTCCTCAAGCAAATAAAATTTTAGGATTCATTTTGATGGCTTTTAAGTTGTCTCCAAGATTCTCATACTTAGATGATTTGATGAGACCGAGGTTCAATGTTAAGCTTGGTCTTCTCTGTTTACGAAATTATCTTTTTCTTTTTTTTTTAATAACATATTTATTGTTGTATAATTTTTAAGTAAATTACACCAGAAGTACTTGACATTCTAAGAAATCACATCAGAAGTATCTCACGTTTCAAAAATCACACTAGAGGTACAATTTCACCCACCCCCTTTGAACTTTACCTTTAATTCACATAATCTCAAATTTTGCCCATAATTTCACCCACACCCAATACAATTAAGTATTTGACGATAAAATTGAAAAATCCATCTTACCCTCATAGTAAAAAGCATAGATTTTGGTTTACCCCCGATAACTTAAGGTCAAATTAAAAAAACAAAAAGAAAAAAAGAAGAAGAAAAGGAATAGTGCGGAAGCTCGATCATTAACTTTGCCGGGGAAAAAGTAACCCTAAATCCGATAGGCTGATATCTCCAGCCTCCGCCGTTTGCAAAAAGCTAGCTTTCGATCTTATCTGTTCGACTCACTCACTGTTCGACTCACTCACTGCTAAACTGGGAGATCGTCTGCACTGGTATTCGCCACCAATTTGACCGCAGACTCTTCATTATCTTCTTCTCCTCTCTTGTCTTGCTTCCGATCTTTCCCTAATTGTTTACCATAGTAAACACACACAGCAGACAACAGATAAGCTCCTTACTGTGTTCGACAGAAGCCTTGTCAAGACCAATCAGAATGTGTTTGTGATGCTTTTGTCTCCTGTGGTTGGTGTTCTATTTCAGCCAAAAACGCAATTGGATTGGCAACCCTGCAAGCCCAACCACTGCTCAAGATTCCTTCTAAAGTTCTTACCAACTCTCCCCAACAAACAAACCAATCCAATCAGTCCAATCATCATGTCAGACGCTTCCTTCCATATTGTTCTTATGTATTTCTCTACTTTAATCTGATTTGTTCTTCTTTTTCCTTCTCTCTCAGAAAAGGTTCTGTTTTTGGTTTTCGTAGTGGAATTTTCTTGGTTTTCTAATATGTTGTACTGAATGTAATGAATGCTTTCTTCTTTCTTCAATGGCTTCCTTTTACACAACTATGGTGTTGCCGTCGCCGCTTATGGTGAAGTACGATTCGACACCTGGGGCGTCGTTCTCCAGGTTGCAAAGCCCTTCCAGCAAACCTCCGATCATCCTGCCAAACCTCTGGTCCAGGCTGCAAAGAATTCCGAAGTTGAATCCTTGGGAGACCGGCACTGGTAGGGTTTGTAACTTCCTCCTATACTTCTGAAACTCCAGTTGACCTTATTACCTTCCCCCCTTGATTTGCATCACCACCATATACGATCTCAGGCGGAGACGGTGCTCTTGTTAAAATAGTAAATTAATATAACTAAAGGGTAATTTTGGTATTATATAATTTTTAATCTTGCCACCTCGTCATTTAATAGATCAATATGTTAAATCTGGATTTCTGTGATACATATTTCACATTTGAAAGGGTGGGTGAAATTATGGACAAAATTTAAAATTATGTAAATTAAAAAATAAAGTTCAAGGGGGTTGGTTGAAATTTTTCCTAAAAGGAAAAAGAAAATTTTGGAATTCAATGACTTCATGTTGAAATTTTGGTGAAAATTTTCTTTTTATAAACCACCAATCAGGGAGAAGTTTGTTGGATAACCAATTTTTGAGTACAAGATGAAAATGGAATATATATAGTAGGGAGAAAGTAAAGAACCCAATACTTTATTTATTGATATGTATACACTTTATTGGTCTTATGATTGGCAAACTACTAGTAATGGACAGGGTACCCCCACATAGTTGCAGGCACATCTAAACTTAGGGTGTAAGGGTTCTAGATCAATCTTATGACAGAATCCAAAGCCTTTATATTTTTATTGCATTATTGGCGACAAGTGCGGAGCTCGCAACTATTACAATCCAATATTTTCTAGCAATTTTGTGCATCTGGCTTGAGCACCATTGATGCAATTGTAACAAACATGATACAGATATTAGTAAATAAACATTTTGCAGTAGTTCATCAAAACAAAAAGAAGTTAAGTTATCATTCATGGCAAACCAAGGAGGAGAAATGGATGCGAAAATAGATGTAGATAAAACAAACCTGAAAAGACTAAGGATGGCTAGAATGACAAAAGCGGTATAACAAACCATAGCCATTGCTAATTCATTCTTGTTAGGGAATTATGCTACGCTGGGATCATTCCCTCGACACGTAGGATACAATATCGGCGCCACGTGGAGATTCGTCATTTGGCAAAGGATAGGAACGGTATTACCCCTCAAGCACAGGAAGAAAGGGTAAACTCGGTATTTCAGGGTTTCGCACTATTCACTATAAATAGGACGAATCCCGAGGTTTTTAACACACCACATTTACTGCTCACTTATTACTCCTGGAGATTCACGCTCTGACACATCGGTCGAAAAATCTCACCTCACCCCACACTTTACAATATCTTAGTGGGCTCGACACCGAGCCCATGGACTGTTCACAGAGCCTGACTTTGGCATCGGAGTGGACCCGGGGCATCTAGCCCGCCTCCCCCCTTTTGCTTTTCCTTGTCTTGCAGGTCCAGTCAGCTCGGAGAGGACCCACAGGACGGATCCGGGCCGAAACAGTTTGGCGCCCACCGTGGGGCCCTTGAGTTCCGATTTCTTAAAATAAAACCAGGGAGGAATCTCCAATCATGAGTCCACGGCGGGCCAGAATTCACAGGGTCAGTCCCAACGCCCCATCACTCGATCAACGTGTGAATCCGGAAGGAGACAGGTCGAAGGCCCGACCCAATCAAGATCGCGAAAAGCAGGCAGCAGCCCAAGCGCCCGCACCAGAGCCATTCGTCACCTACGAGCAGTTCGAAACTGTTGCGCAGCAGCTTGCGGTATTGGCAAGATTCGTGCAAGGATTGCCAGCCCCAGCGGCGGAGGCCTCATCTCGACCTCCAATTGGCTTCGTCCCCCGGGCGGCACCGCACCAAGACGACAACCTCCATCAGGACCCACCCCGAGATCGACCAAGACAGAGCGGAGGCCGACCTGCCCAGCCGGGAGCCAACATTCGCCTTGCCCCCGAGCTAAGCAGCACAGGCTCGACCTCACACCATGGGAGAATTCCGGCTCGGGACAGACTTGGTCCCCAGCCGAGGCCAGTACCCAGGGTCGATGAAGAGGGCCTAGAAGAGCTCTTGGTCCCTCGGCGAACAGTACTACCAGAAGGAGCCGTTGGGACAGACAAGCCCAGTGCCCCCATGGACCCTGCAGTCGCTGCACAAATAGTGGACCAGTTGGCAGTCCTTCACCGAAAGGTCGAAACAATGGAGAAAGCGGGAGTGTCCCAAGATGAAGATAGGGACTAACAATCCCCTGACCGACATCATCATGAGGGTCCCTCTACCCAAGCGGTTTAGCATGCCTCTTGTCGACTCTTACGATGGTTCTACCGATCCCATTGAACACTTGAACAACTTTGTTGGGGCGATGGTCCTGCACGCAAACCCCGATGCAATCATGTGTAGAGCTTTCCCGCTCACACTCAGGGGGGCGGCACGGATGTGGTTCAATAACCTTCCCCCACGGTCAATCGACTCATTCAAAACCATGGGTAAACTATTCCGGATGCACTTCCAGGGTAGCCGGGTGCAGCGGAAGACAAGCGCCCATCTGATGAATATGCGGCAAAGATCCGGAGAGACCCTAAGGGCCTTCTTAGTCAGGTTTAACTTGGAGGTGCTCCAAGTCAAAGACATTGATGAAGCAGTTCACTTCGCTATGTTGAGAGCAGCAGTCACCGACACAAGGCTCGGATTTTCCATTGCTAAGAAGGAACCTGCCGATCTACAAGAGCTCCTGGCAAGATGCGAGAAATTCGCCAGCGCCAACGAAATCTATGAAGCTAGCAAGAATCTGGAAGATACTCCGCACAAGCGGACTGACGAGAGGCCAGACCTCGCCCGCCCTGGAGAAAGCAAAAGATCCCAGAGAGAAGAGACGCGTGTCAGGGGTTTGCTGCAAAAGAAATTCAATGACTATACCCCACTTAACAGGTCCCTCGGTGACGTGTACACTCTCATCGCGGACGATGGATACCTTCAGAGGCCCCAGAAGATAGGCGCAATCCCAACAAGTATTGTCAGTATCACCGCGACATCGGCCACACGACCGATGAATGTCGCAATCTACAAGCAGAAATTGAAGACCTCATCCAGCGAGGTTATTACAAGCAATATGTAGATCACAATGATCCGAGAGTACCGGCTACCACGGCCGAGGATTGGAGAAGATTACCTCTCCCACCAAGGACGAGAACGCCAGAGCGAGAATCTCGGCTTCAAGAGAACAAAGAACCGAGGAGGCAAGAGAGAAGGGACATAAGGTAAGAACCCGCCCGGGGAGAAAGGAGGAGGGATAGTCCCGCCGAGCCTCGCTACCCAGAGAGGCCTCGCGAGCAAGAGCCTATCCAGCATGAGGAAAGGAGGGAAAGGAGACCGACGCCAGCGCATCGGGACATCGGTGTCATTCTATGCCAGCTCGACCGTACTCCCCAACAGACATACGAGCAAAGTCGAGTGCCCAACTCTTTGGCAGCCAGAGGGAGGACCAGGCAGTGGACCGATCCAAGGGTGTCCCGGCAGCGCGAAGACCAGACTCCACCTCCCCCTCTGCTCCATGTCATTGACCCGCCGACAGAAGAAGATATACCCTATGAACGCGTCTATATGGTCAGACGCCCCAGCCCACGGTATAAGCCAGCAGGTAGCTCAGGCCTTCCTATCGGATCAAAAATCGGGGCAGGGGGCAGAAAGAGTCGGCCCGCCTGCCGACCATCGTTGGTCGCAGCGGCCACCTCAGCCGCAAAAGGCCGTAGAGATTCCAGCCGACCCTCGTTGGCCGCAATGGCCACCTCGGCTGCAGAAGGCCGTCACGATTCCTGTCGACCCTTGTTGGCCGCAGCGGCCACCTCTGCTGCAGAAGGCCGTCACGATTCCTGCCGTCCCTCGTTGCCTGCAGCGACTACCTTGGCCGTAGAACGCCGTACAGAGTCCTACCGACCTCTATTTGCCGCAGTGGATACTTCGACCTCGGTGGACGGTGACAGTTATAATCCCGCCACTCAAGGGCGGAAGGCTTGGACTATAACAGGCGGACCAGCGGCCGGTAACACCTCAGCTAAAGTAAGGAAGGCCTACGCCCGAAGCGTCAAGTCAACTGAGTGGCCCGGAAAGAGGGCTCGCACAGGGGACTTCCTCACATTCAGTGATGAGGACCTGTGTGGATTAAAACTACCCCATGAAGACGCCATTGTCGTCACCCTCCGGATTGAAGATAGTGACGTACATAAAATCATGGTGGACACAGGCAGCTCCGCCGACATCATCTACTGGCAAGCTTTCCGGCGCATAGAGATTCCCCTTGACCGATTGTTACCCGTCGACTACCCCTTGATCAGTTTTTCAAGGGACCTTATAAGCGTCAAAGGGTCTATTCGTTTGCCGGTACGCGCCAGTACTTATCCGCGGGAGTCAAGGGTCACGATGAACTTTTTGGTGGTTGACGTCCCCTCCTCCTACAACGGTCTCCTAGGGAGACCAGGTATGATCATGCTACGGTACTTAGTGCCATCCCCGTACCATCTAGTGCTCAAGTTCCCCACACCTCGCGGGGTGGGGGAGTGTAGGTCGAATCAGCTACTGTCCCGAAAATGTTACTCGGCAGAGCTTATCGACCACAAGAAACCCGCAAAGGCCCTGCCGGTGCAAATTGAGGATCTGAGAGACGATCCCAAGCAGCAAAGGGGTGCGCCAACGGAGGACCTAATCCAAGTTCCCCTTGCTGAGGGTAATCCAGACAGGACCGTACAGATAGGGTCTTCCCTTAGTGAACCGCAGCGGGGAGCACTCGTGACATTCTTACAAGCCAATGCCAACGTTTTCGTCTGGTCAGCGGCTGACATGCCGGGAATCCCCAGAGAAGTGGCCTAGCACTGCCTCAATGTGGACCCCAATCATCGACCAGTGCGACAAAAAAGAAGATCCTTTGCCTCATCCCGCCAGCAAATCATCGACGTCGAGGTAGGGAAATTGCTCGATGCCGCATTCATCCGAGAACTATACTATCCGGAGTGGCTAGCCAACGTGGTCATGGTCCTCAAGGCTGGTGACAAGTGGCGCATCTGCATTGACTATACCGATCTTAACAAGGTCTGCCCCAAGGATAGCTTCCCTCTGCCCCGGATCGACCAGCTCATCGATGCTACTGCCGGACACACCCAATTGAGCTTTATGGACGCCTATTCCGGTTATAACCAAATTAGGATGCACACGGCCGACGCGGAGAAGACAGCATTTGTGACCAGCCAAGGCCTTTTCTGCTATGATGTAATGCCATTTGGCCTCAAAAATGCTAGAGCCACCTATCAGAGGTTAGTCAATAAGATCTTTGCCGAACAAATTGGGCGCAACATGGAGGTGTACGTTGACGACATGTTGGTGAAAAGTTTAATCTAGAAAGACCATGTTCGTGACCTAGAAGAGGCATTCAGTGTACTCCGACGGCACAGAATGCGCCTCAATCCCGTAAAATGCGCATTCGGGATCACTTCGGGCAAGTTCCTGGGTTTCATGGTTTCAAGCCGTGGGATCGAGGCCAATCCAAAAAAAATTACGGCCATTCTGGAAATGACAGAACCCACCAGGATAAAACAGGTGCAAGAGCTCACCGGACGAGTCGCTGCGCTCAGCCGGTTCATGTCGCGTTCTGCGGACAAATGCCTACCATTTTTCCAAACCTTGAAAGGCAACAAGACCTTCCAGTGGATGGTCGAGTGCCAACAGGCATTCGAAGAACTAAAGAAATACCTGACATCTCCCCCATTGTTGGTAAAACCCGAGGTAGGCGACACTTTGGAGTTATATTTGGCCGTTTCTTCAAAAGCAGTAAGCGCAGTACTGATTAAAGAAGTAGAGGGCATCCAACGCCCAATTTATTATGTCAATAAGGTCCTGCTGGAAGTCGAGACCAGGTATAAGTTCATTGAAAAAGTCGCACTAGCGTGAGTTACGTCTGCACGTAAGCTACGCCTGTACTTCCAGGCGCATTCTATCACTGTTCTGACTGATCAACCTCTGAAGAAGATTTTATCTAAGCCAAACATTTCCGGCCGAGTCATCAACTGGGCCGTCGAATTACGAGAGTTCGACCTTCACTTCAAGCCTCGTACAACCATCAAAGCCCAGGCGCTGGTCGACTTCCTAATTGAGGCCTCCCCTGCCGCAGACCCCTCTATCGACGACTCACCCCCAGAAGAGCAAACACAGGCATGGACCCTTTTTGTTGACGGGGCATCAAGAAAAACTCAATGCGGTGCAGGATTCATCCTCACCAGCCCAGAGGGTTTTCAAATTCGCTGCGCTATTCGATTCATGTTCCAAGTCTCCAACAATGCGGCTGAGTATGAGGCCCTTATTGCGGGACTTCGCCTGGCCAAGGCAATTATGGCTCGGCGGGTCGAAGCGTCTAGCGACTCCCAGCTGGTAGTACGTCAATTCAATGGAGACTATGAGGCAAAGAAACCGAGTATGTCCGCCTACCTCGCGAAGGTCCAAGAGGTCGCGTCCACATTCGACTACTTCATTCTACGTCACGTACTTCGGGACCAGAACACCTTGGCGGACTCTTTATCCCAACTTGCCATGTCGGACTTGAGAGATCTGGATCATTCGGTGTATACCCAAGTTCTGACCCACTCCTCCGTGGATGCCACAACCAAGGCCATCCTGCCTGTAGTGTCTAAACCATCGTGGATGGATCCAATCTTTTCCTTTCTCCAAAATGGTCAACTCCCAGAAGATAAGAAAGAGGCCAGACGCATCCAAATATAAAGCTAGCCATTACGTCGTGGAGGAGGCCGTCTTGTACAAGAAGGCTTTCATGTTCCCACTGCTCCGTTGTTTACGTCCTTCCGAAGCGGCGCAAGCTGTCAGGGAAGTACATGAGGACATATGTGGTGCACACCAAGGGGGTAGAGTCCTCGCGCACAAAATATTACGCCAGAGATATTATTGGCCGAAAATGCGGCAAGATTATATCGACTACGTCAAGCGGTGCTCCAAGTGTCAAATGTACGCACTGGTATCCCACCTCCCAGCCGCACCCCTCTGCCCCATCGAAGCAGCTCCCATCCCATTTGCCACATGGGGCATGGATATCATGGGCCCTTTCCCACCGGCGCGTTATCAGCGAAAATTAATGGTCATCGTCGTGGATTATTTTACTAAATGGGCGGAGGCGGAGGCGTTATCCAGCATTCCGGAGAGCACCATCAGGGCTTTTTTTATCAAGTCTGTTGTATATCGGTACGGAGTCCCACGCGTTCTAATCACGGATAACGGCAAGCAGTTCGATAACAAGGCCTTTGCGGCGTTCTATGCGGAGCATCATATTGAGCACCGACGCGGCGCAGTGAAGCATCCGTAAACTAGGGGTCAGACGGAGGCCACTAACAAGATCTTGTTGAAAGGCATCAAAACGAGACTCGAGGGGGCAAAAGAGAGGTGGTTGGACGAATTACAGCACATACTATGGGCCGATCGGGCCACTTCGAAAACAGCCACGGGCGAATCTCCTTTCCGACTTTCTTTCGGCACAGATGTCGTGATCCCCTTGGAGGTTAGAATTGGATCCCACCGGATCGCCAATTACAACCCAGTCACCAATGAGCTCGGGTTACGGGCCAACTTGGACCTCGTAGAAGAAATGAGAGATCAAGACCAAATACGGATTGCGGCTAACCAGCAAAGGTAGCCAAGTACTACAATAAGAAGGTGTGCCCGCGATCGTTCAAGGAAGGGGACCTCGTCCTTAGACGGACCATCGCATCTGACCCTGCTCATCAGGGGAAGCTAGCCCCAAACTGGGAAGGCCCCTATCAGGTTACCCAAGCACTGCACACGGGATCCTACCGCCTAACGGATATGGCAGGACGAGCCTTGCCAAGAGCATGGAATGCAGAACACCTCCGACCATTTTATCAATGATATCCCCCTAGTGTACTTGAGCCATTTCCAGCTCCACTTCGGTGACTTTAGTGAATTTCCGACAAAGGAGTTACCTTGCATTCTCCAGCACATTTGCTCACACGATTGTACGCAAATCAGTTATACACGGCTTCGCGCCGCTACAGATATCATCCCGGCACCGTGCCGATGTGAGACATATTCGACCCAAGGATTTCACCAAGTGTGGGAACCCCTTGGGCCAAGGAGGGTAGAAGCGGCTTCGCGCCGCTACGGATATCATCCCGGCCCCGTGCCGATTTGAGACCCATTCGACCCTAGGATTTCACCAAGTGTGGGAACCCCTTGGGCCGAGGGGGTCGAAACGGCTTCGCGCCGCTACGGATATCATCCCGGCACCGTGCCGATGTGAGACATATTCGACCCAAGGATTTCACCAAGTGTGGGAACCCCTTGGGCCAAGGAGGATAGAAGCGGCTTCGCGCCGCTACGGATATCATCCCGGCCCCGTGCCGATTTGAGACCCATTCGACCCTAGGATTTCACCAAGTGTGGGAACCCCTTGGGCCGAGGGGGTCGAAACGGCTTCGCGCCGCTACGGATATCATCCCGGTCCCGTGCCGATGTGAGACCCATTCGACCCATGGATTTCACAAAGTGTGGGATCTTCTTGGGCCGAGGAGGGTAGAAACGGCTTCGCACCGCTACGGATATCATCCCGGCCCCGTACCAATGTGAGACCCATTCGACCCAAGGATTTTACCAAGTGTGGGAACCCCTTGGGCCGAGGAGGGTAGAAATGGCTTCGCGCCGCTACGGATATCAACCCAGCCCCGTGCCGATGTGAGACCCATTCGACCCAAGGATTTCACCAAGTGTGGGAACCCCTTGGGCCGAGGAGGGTAGAAACGGCTTCGTTGCTCTACGGATATCATCCCGGCCCCGTGCCGATGTGAGACCCTTGTTATTTCGATGTCTATGGAGGGTAGACAGGGACAGACATATGAACCTTCCAAAAGAACAGAAAGGGAAAGGAAGCCATTACACAAGGTAGTTCAACTCACGAAGCCATTACACAAGGTAGTTCAACTCACGACTTTTAATTAATTCTGAATCATTAGAGGTTACATCGGTAAGAGAGATTATATTGGTACAAACGATTACATCGGTACAGCTTACATCGGTATAAAAAAAAAAGAAAAAAAATACCCTAAGTATGTTCATCTGGGGGGTTCGCCTGTCCGCGGGTAAGGTCACCAGAGCTATTCTCGACGACCACGTCTGTCTGCGGAAGAGAACCGCCGGGAGTAGGGGGCGGACCCATGGCAGAGGCAGTGCCGTCCTGAGGGGTGGTCGGGGTCCCATCTACATCCGGAGAGGCTGGAGGCTCCTCACCCTCGAAGACCTCGTCCAACCGCCGGAGCATCTCATCATCGTCCACCTCAGGGATTTCCACTTCATCCTCATCCGGAACAAGGCAAGTGGCGCCGGTATAGTCTATACCCGGTACCTTTTCGTCCACGAACTCCTTCAGAGCAAGCGCCCCCTAGGTAAAGCTTTGCAGAGAGAGACGCCCCACCAACTCCTTAAACTCTTTAGACTTTTGATACAACCGCACCGCACCAGCCGCGAGGGAGCGCACCTTCATATAACCGTCCCGCCACCGAGATCTCTGGTTCCTTGCCCGATCCAGGGCCGACTTTAACTGACCGATTCGCTCCTCCCGCGCCCTTGCCTCGTCCTCAAGACGCTGTTTGTCTTCAAGGTTCTTGGCATTTTCTCGCACCAGGCGGGTAATTTCGACAGTCACAGAAGTCACCTCTCGCTCCTTGTACCGAAGCTGTCTCCTAGCATCATCCCGTGCCTCCTCGGCAGAGTGTAGCTGGCTGTCCGTCTCGGCCAAGCTACGTGCCGTTTCCTCGGCACGTTCCTTTAAGGTTTCGAGATAAACTCCGAGCTGCATCGAAAGCAGAACAAACAGTTAACTCACAGGACCAACCAAAGACTATATAGGACGGGGTCAGATGATGAAGGCAACTTACCGATGCACCCAACGTATCTGCCCCAGAGATCAGCGAGGGCGTGGGGAGCTCCTGCACCAGCGATCGGTCTTGTGGTAGAATGGCTCCCTTTAACAGTTCCCTCACGGCGCGGATATCCCCCATGGCCGTGTCCTCTTCAGCAACCGCCCAATCAGGGCTGAATGCGCGCTCATCCCCGGTGCGGTCGCGGGGGGAGGGTCCCAACAGGGGGATGCGTCTGACGTCACCACGAACGCCACCCATCCCCTGAAGCACCCTCGGTCTCTCGGCTAGGGCGGCTGGCGATGTCTGGACGCGCGCAGGTGTCGGCTGTCGAGTTGCGCTGACCTCCGACGTTTCCCCTAGTGCCAGTACAGCCTCCGGCACGATAGCAGTGGTCCCTTTTCCTAAAAAATCAAGTATACGGTACCGAGGAATCAGAGGCATTACATAGACACGCGCGGCATCGGCCAAGGAAGAATCAGGCGATAGCTTACGAGTCCTTTTGGAGGGCCTTCTCGTCAGATCAACCTTGGTGTCAGCCTGATCCGCTGCGACCCTCAGCGCTTGCTCCTCCTGGGCCCTCTTCGCCGCGGCCTCCTTCCGAGCGTCATTCTTTCTCTTTAACTCCAGCAGATAGTCCTTCCTTAGTTTCACTGCAAAAAACAAAAACATAATCAGCCCAGTTAGTAGGTCAACATCGGCAATGTTACGATGAAGCAATACTCATAAAGACGGTTCTCATGCAAAACAAGGGGATCCCTCAGTTCAGCCACCCGGATCCGAGCCCCTTCGAAGCACCGAGCACGTCGCAACATCTTGGACTCCTCGGGCCGCAGGGGCGAATCCGTATTGAATGCATCGGCATCTAACTTCTTCCACACATTCTCCAGCGTCACATCACCACCTCGGATGTAGAAAAACTTGTTCTTCCACAGTTTGATCGAGGTCGGCTTATCTGCTAGGAGGTCGCCGAACTCGGGCCTTTTGGCGAAGTAGTACCACCCGGACCGACAGTAGTCATTAAATGTGAACATGTGGCGGACCATGTTCAGCGTCGGTATACACCCCAGCCTCCGAAAGTAGATAACGAACGCTATCAGGTTCTTCCACGAGTTCGGCATCAGTTGGATGGGGGCTACTTGATAAAATCTTAAGATTTCGCCCACCAACTTCGGTACCGGCACCCGAAAACCGGCCTTAAACATTTCGATGTTAACGCACAGCTCCGACCTCTGACTCTAGCAGGCCTGATCCCCCTCAACGGGCCTTCAAATTTCCACGTCATTCGAAATCTGATAGCGCTCCCGGAGACTATCGAACTCTGCCTTGGTCAAAAGGGATACCTCACCGCGGGCGTCAAACTCTGGGGGAGCCTCGGCTCCCTCCCGGGCCTATATCAGCACCTCCGAGCCGACCTCATGGGTGGATATTCCCACTAATTGATCTCGTCAGGAGGGACCTTCCTTGGTTGCCAACTCTATCTCGGGACCACCTTCGGATATCCACCCCCTGGAACCACTTGGCAACGATGAGCCCGATGTCGACTCACTACCGGATGACACCGAACTACCACTACTACTGCTACTACTCGAGGATGTACCCATACCCTCTATATCTACTTGGAATTTGGCCTCCCTTCCCTCGTCAGCCATACCACAGACGTACTTGGATAAACATATACTTACTGATTGCAAATCTGCACCGAGGTCACCTGTCCGAGCCGGTGTACGATACCCGCGCCGATGTGCAAGCGACGAACCGATGTGGAGATAGGACCGATGTGAGCGGATAAAATAGTGTTTTCAGAGTGGGGGACCTCATACCCCCCACCCCTTTTTATAAAGCATCAACCTCTCTTCTATCCACGTGGCGGCCCACTATTTATCAAGGCCATCGCGCATTTATTACCGATGATGCACTCGGGTCCATTGGTCGGGTCCCGCCATGCGGTATCCATTTCCAGCCCACACCCAGTATCCGGATCCGAATATGACCTACCCGGCGCGTGACGACCTCGGCACCATCTTCAGAATGACCGATGTGTATTGGCCACAGTGCCCACATCGGTCGAGTGGCCTCGGATCACGTGACCCGCACGTGACGACCTCGACACCATCTTCAGAATGATCGATGTGTATTGGTCGTAGTGCCCACATCGGTCGAGTGGCCTCGGATCACGTGACCCACACGTGATGGTCTCGGAACCATCCTCAGAATGACCGATGTGTATTAGCCGCAGTGCCCACATCGGTCGAGTGGCCTCGGATCACGTGACCCACACGTGATGGTCTCTGAACCATCCTGAGAATGACCGATGTGTATTGGCCGCAGTGCCCACATCGGTCGAGTGGCCTCGGCTCACGTGACCCACACGTGATGGTCTCGAAACCATCCTCAGAATGACCGATGTGTATTGGCCGCAGTGCCCATATCGATCGAGTGGCCTCGGATCACGTGACCCGCACGTGATGGTCTCGGAACCATCCTCAGAATGATCGATGTGTATTGGCCGCAGTGCCCACATCGGTCGAGAGGCCTCGGCTCACGTAACCTGCACGTGATGGTCTCGGAACCATCCTCAGAATGATCGATGTGTATTGGCCGCAGTGCCCACATCGGTCGAGTGGCCTCGGATCACGTGACACGTGCAAGACGGTCTCGGCACCATCCTCAGAATGACCGATGTGTATTGATCGCAGTGCCCACTTCGGTCAGGTGGGCTCGGATCACGTGACCCGCACGTGACGATCTCGGCACCATCTTCAGAATGGCCGATGTGTATTGGCCGCAGTGCCCACATCGGTCGAGTGGCCTCGGATCACGTGACCCGCACGTGACGGTCTCGGCACCGTCTTTAGAATGACCGATGTGTATTGGCCGCAGTGCCCACATCGGTCAAGTGACCTCGAATCACGTGACCCACACGTGATGCTCTCGACACCATACTCAAAGCAACCGATGTGTTTTGACCGCAGTACCCACATCGGTCGGGTAGGCTCGGATCACGTGACCCGCACGTGACGGTCTCGGCACCGTCTTCAGAATGACCGATGTGTATTGGTCGTAGTGCCCACATCTGTCGAGTGACCTCGGATCACGTGACCCACACGTGATGCTCTCGACACCATCCTCAAAGCGACCGATGTGTATTGACCGCAGTGCCCACATCGGTCACGTGAGTGACCCGCACGTGACGGTCTTGGCACCATCTTCAGAATGACCGATGTGTATTGGCCGCGGTGCCCCCATCGGTCAAGTGACCTCGGATCACGTGACCCACACGTGATGCTCTCGACACCATCCTCAAAGCGACCGATGTGTATTGACCGCAGTGCCCACATCGGTCAGGTGGGCTCGGATCACGTGACCCGCACGTAACGGCCTCGGCACCATCCTCAAAGCGACCGATGTGTATTGACCGCAGTGCCCACATCAGCCCCAGATCCGAAGCTTCTAGTAGTGACCGACGTGGCCCAACCGCAGTGGCCACCTCGGTCCCGGATCCGCCTTCTTCGACAACACTGACGCGCTCTCAACAAACAGCGCCCTATTCCCTCGGCAGGGTCTACTACAAACATGGTTCGACTCTTCCGAATTCGACAGAGCAACGAGGCAAGTTGTTAGGGGGAGTAACCGTTTCTTTATTTCTTGCTCAACCGAACTCGTCAGATTCAGCAGGGCAACGAGGCAAGTGTTAGGGAATTATGCTACGCTGGGATCATTCCCTCGACATGTAGGACACAATATCGGCGCCACGTGGAGATTTGCCATTTGGCAAAGGATAGGAACGGTATTACCCCTCAAGCACAGGAAGAAAGGGTAAACTCGGTATTTCAGGGTTTCGCACTATTCACTATAAATAGGGCGAATCCCGAGGTTTTTAACACACCACATTTACTGCTAACTTATTACTCCTGGAGATTCACGCTCTGACACATCGGTCGAAAAATCTCACCTCACCCCACACTTTACAATATCTTAGTGGGCTCGACACCGAGCCCGTGGACTGTTCACAGAGCCTGGCTTTGGCATTGGAGTGGACCCGGGGCATCTAGCCCGCCTCCCCCCTTTTGCTTTTCCTTGTCTTGCAGGTCCAGTCAGCTCGGAGAGGACCCACAGGACGGATCCGGGCCGAAACAATTCTCACTAATATAAACTAGAAAATCCTCACCCTCATGTTGAGTGCTTGCATCCTTGCTTATAATGGTATTTATAGAGAAAATTTTGGAGCTTATCACTGTTGTTGCTTGATTTCACCCGATGATTTAGATGATGCCACCTGTAATAGGAGATCAATAGCACACAGTGAGGTTGTCAGGTTTAACCCCGTGGTTACTCCGATGCCTAAGTCAATATAGAACCAGGACAAGTAGATGGAATCCGAACAACCGTATTCCTTGTAGAGAGGGGACGGAGGTGCTTGGAGCCCAAAATCTCTATCTCGCGAATGGCAAGTTTGAAGATACAGAATAAGTTTAAAAGAGGTGAGATTTAGCGTATTTTCTTTTCACCCCCTTCTATTTATAGCTAAGGTGGAAAAACCCAACATGGCCTCTCTCCTAGCTTTCTGACCATGGAGGACGCTTAGTTACTACTGCCAGCATGTCTCCTCTGGAGTGATAAGTATGGTCAGCTTGTATAGTCGTAGAAGTTGGTGGTCAGTTTGTGACATTACAAGTAGGGGTGCCACTCTAACATGTCACCTCAGAGCCCCATGAGGGTTCCCGTCTCCATGCCTGATTAACGTGATTGACTTTGCAAGAAGACAAACTGAGCTGACATATCACTCTGGTGGAGACGCACTCTCATATTAGGTTGGCGTGGTTTGTCCCTCTAGCATGTCTCACATTTAATGCATACCCCTGACATTTATTGTTATGCATTTATTGCATATGGTCTGCATTTATTGTGTTTTATCCCCTCTACGTCAAGGTGATTTGGAGACACCTCTTTGGTGATCATTTCTCAATCAAAAAGTGGGCCCCTTTTACAGGGTGCCCCGTAAGCTTGGGTGGATATTATTCTACATCTACATTGAGGGCTATGTGTACCCTTTCGATAGAAGCATGTGGGTGACTCCTTAATCTCATTGTGTAGACTGGATTTATTGTCATATTTTCCCTTATCAGATGCCCTTTAATTTTTGGACTCGTACGGAGCCAAAGAACCAATAAACCTTTGTACCTTGAGATTTCTTATTAATGTAGCCCTTCTGCCACCTCTCTTTCAAACCATCTTTTTCTCTTCAGATTCTTCTTCGGGATTTATATCCAAATTAGTCTTGTACGGCTGACGACACCTCACGCCATACGCACAACTATTTTATAGGCTTACCTTTGAGTGACAGGACTCGTCTTCTTTTGGGGAGACGCCACTTGTCCACTGTCCGCCCCCATTTTTTGAATTCAGTCTTCTTATAAGTGCTTCTTATGATTACTCCCCTTGATACATACCGATTCAGCCCTTATTACCGCCACGTGTTACTCACCAAGTGTTTTCTTAAAGGCATGAGTAACGTCAGGCCTTTAATACTTCCCGGGCTCTATGCAAAAAACTCTTCGATAGCAGTTGTCCTTCTATTGCCGTTTCGAATCCCCAGACGGATTTCCAAAGTCACTTCTAGGACTCGGGTTCTCAATAGATGTTAGATTTTTTAGGTCTCTTTAGGGTTTCTCAATCAATCTATTAAGATTTCTATTAACTCTGTTATTCACATAATACCAAGAACACGAATACAATATTAAAATATAAATCACTTACCTGTATGTTGAAGATTGTTTTTTGTCATTCTATGTTTTAGTTTGAGTTTTTCACAACCTGTCGGGGATCCCTTTATTTCTCTCTGCGTTTGAGAACGGGAGAGGAATGACAACCCTGACTATGGGGACCCTAACCGTTGATATTTATAATACCACCCCAATCCTAGATTAGTCCCACAGTAGACTAGGTTGGTCCATCTCTAATCATACTTAAACTAGTCTACTTCTACTGAACCAATTAACCTTATAATTAATTTAATCCACATAAATATTCTTACATTCTTCTACTTGGACTACATTAATTATAAAGTCACCATTGACCAGTGTGGGCATAGAATCTAGTTACACTAAAACCCATCACTTATTTTTGATTCAGTCATCAAGCCTACCAATGTCGAACAACAATGGAAAGTACTCTCGCACATCTGGTGTACTATCTTCTGTCAGTCATATACAAAGGTCTACTTAATGACATAAATAGCTTTGAGATGAAAAATGAGTCTAATGATCAAATTAATTACCAAGATCCCGTTACATTAAAAACCTTATAAATGTAAACACACTTTGATATTATCCAACTTATAGGTAAACCGCCTCTAGCTTGGATTAACATCACACTTTGGCTTACCGCTTCCTCTGGTAAAATACCACCTTGCAACTTTGATATGTCTTGTAAATAACTAAAATACACACAAGTAATAAAATGAATGCTCACCAATAATCATGTCCATTAAACTATAGGCAATACATACAATCATAGTTAGATCATTAATTATCGGATCTCCCACTAACCAAGCAGATCTGAATACTCTCATTGACTAAGAGAATCCAAAGATTTCCACTGACAAAATATTTTCAACCATTCTAAGAAAACTACCTTAACCTGTCTCTTCTTTATCCTAGAGATCAATTATGATTGGTACAACTAGTTGAACCTAAGACTGTACAGTCTAACCTTAAAAAAAATTTCACCACATTACAGAACAAACATAGTCAACTTACAGACATTCATTTACCTTACAGCATCATAATCACCATAATAGTGAAACTTTTTATTTAATTGAAAAGGAAAACTTTACATTCTGATATTTCAAGTAATATTGATGACATTTTCAATGTGAGAAAATAAAATATTAAGTCAAACAACAGACATAAATGCAAATTAAACAATTAAAACCAAAAGAGTAGAAAAACCATATGAATGTAAAAAGAAAATTAACAATTCCACTCGTATTCAAGTCAATAGTCTTCAAAACCCTCATACTCCAAATACCTAAGGAGTTCTAGAATCTTTATCATTTTTTTACTATGCTTATCAGACTTAACAATACTGGGTCAAACCACCTATTTTTGATCAATCTACCTATCTTTTAGCAATTTACCTTGAAGTTACCTAATAACAACCTTATCACTGGCTCTATCTCTCCCCTTTTGGTAACGCAAGCCACCTAGACCTGAATATGCTTTTCTGGAAAGGAATGAGATATCTAATATATCATTTACTTTGGCCTTATTGTCCTTGAACGTTTTAGTAATAATTGATAGCTCCCAAAAGTACTTCCTCACATTACCATTTTCAATAGAACTAGATCAATAAACTATCTCCCGACCCCTTTAGAAATATCATTCTTATCCCTTGGATTTCTCTTAGAGAATCCCTTCGCAATATTTCTCATTTCAATACTGCTAGATATAACCTCAATAGTAGAATACCTCATAACTAAGGTAAACTACTATGAAAGATCCATCTAGGTCAAACGATCCTAGACTAGTCTTTAACCCTTTTTCATAACAAATCTTATCCTTTGTCCCAGATAGAGTGGGAATTAAAACTACCATGTCACTTGGCATATTCACTTAGACAGACATCCTAGGAGATACAAACCATCATCATTATATGAGTCCAAACACAAATATCAAACAATAGATGAACTACACAAGACTCATATAAATACATGTAATTATATTTACTTATACTTTATTCTGAATAGAAAAAAATGATATCAAAACACTCTTTAGGACAACCATACTTAGATGAATATATCAGTGCATGAGTCTAAACATAATATTAAACAACAAAAGACTCATACATATACTTTTTACTTGTACTAACTATATCAAAACAACCATGCAAGTAAATATCCTTTTTCTAAGAGTTAACCAACTACACATTCTCCTTTGAGATATATATGCAGTGGTCTTCTTAGTTTCTATGTAGTGACGGCGAAAGAATAATGACTCTTGAAAATCCCATCACCTTTGGTTTAATGAGACCCTAAAGCTAAAATTTTTTCAACTCATGTGCATGAACATACCTTTAAACTTTGACAATGCCACATTTGGATTAACACAACCTTTCTTAGCTACTTTTCACACTTGGAAGAACAGTGTATTAAATAATGTATTCTTTTATTGCATATATAAATGCATAAATTTAGGGTTTAAAAACACCATGTTGGAACTAAGTGTAAAACTTTGGTAGATTCCATCCAATCTTCACATGACACCCATAAGCTTTAATTTGAATAAACTTTGACAATGTTACCTTTGGGTGTTATATTGTCCTACATAAGCATTTACAAATACATAAAACTTAAATTTAAAGACATCATGATGAAACTAAGTATATCACTTTGGTGGGATCGACCTAATTCGACAATGATATCCCCAAACACTACTTTGCAGCACCATGTGTGTTGATAAACAAAACCTCATGCATACATAACCTTCTATAAGCATCTAGTACAAAAATTAACTGACAAACAAATAGAAAAATTACAAACCAGACTAATTTGGGGCATCTTTTCGTCTAAAACACATTCCCTAAATCACCAAACTATGTCCAACTATGTCGAGACTGTAAAGCATGAAAATAGAGATGCAAAGCAAAAAATTACATTAAATTCTGACCCTCCTAGTGCCCACAATCACCGATCAAAGTCGACACATGCATTTTTCATCATGAACCGGTTCTAGGTGGTTGAGCCTGGTTCAGTTCGGTCTGGCCAGGTTCGGTGATCGGACCAAATCTAATGTTCATTAATTTCCCTTTTATTGGAATTACTTTGGTTTAGACAGAACCAAACTGTCTAGGGTTAATTCGAATCGCGGTTTAGCCCACTGATTCAATCGACGGGTCACCCCGGTCCAACCATTCTGGTTTTCAAGTATTTGGATCGGGTAAATGGGCCATTGTGTCAGGTCCTCGGGTTGGGTTACTGGGTTAGGGAAATAAATCTTTGACCTAGTAATCGAGTCACACATGTTGATCTGCACGTGTGCCTAGGTCCTCCTAGTCTTGGGTCGGCCTTGGGCCTGCGCTCAATTTGGACCGGATCCTTGGGTCCTGGCTCGCTTCTGGATTGGCCCAGATCGGTTCAGTCTAGTCCAGGACAGATCGGTCCTACCCTGGGTTGACTTTGAGTTAACCCGTTAGGGTTTTCGGGTTACTCTGAGTCGACCCGGTGACGTCAAAAACCTTTTTTTTTGGAATAATCGCCAATGCATGGATCTCACGTATTTTTTTAGGCGATGCATGAGGGCACATCCTGCCACCTCTGGCGACGTACCTTATGTCGATGGCTTCGGCTCTCTGAGACCTACAATACTGTATGATTTATTTTACCTTTTATTGTTGTCCAAAAATTTTTTGAAGGTCGAAACCCTAGACAGGTCCGTACGAAAAATTTGGGAGCAAAATCTCTCTCTTTTCCCAATCCATTCAAACATACAGTCTCTACAATGCTTTCTCATCAATCTTAAATCTATATGGGAGGCTTTGATACCAATTGTTAGATTTTTTAGATCTCTTTAAGGTTTTCCAGTCAACCCATTAGGATTTCTGTTAACCCTGTTATCCACACAATACCAATAACATAATGGGATACAATACAAACAATGTAAATTACATACTGTACGTTGAATATTTTTTCTGCCATTCCATGCTTTGGTTTGAGTCTTCCACAGCCTACCAGGGATCCCTTTGCTTCTCTCTACGTATGAGAATAGGAGAATAATGATAACCATGTCTATAGGGACCCTAACCGTTGGTATTTATAATACCACCCCAATCCTGGACCAGTCCCACAGTGGACTAGGTTGGTCCATCTCTAATCATACTTAAACTAGTCTACCTGTAACTAGACTCCCACTGAACCAACTAATTTTATAATTAATTTAGCCCATATAAATATTCTTACAATAAATACCCCACACTCTTCCTTTTTTGTTTCTTCATCTTCTACCTTCTTCTATCGCGGTGCATTCTTTGTTTGTGCTATCGCCCGTCTGTGAGTTGCTTTAACTCTCTTTCTGTTAGTGAGTTCTTCATCCCTAAACATTTTCTTCTTTTTCGTTATTTCGACCATAGACAAATGGGCCAAAATTACCTTTGACGCTTTCAGAGTCCGAAGCCAAAGTCACTCTTTGTGTAGATCTAGATCGTTTTATAAAAGATAAGATAATACTTGCAGACAAGGTGATAGTCAGGCATGGTGCAACAAATATTAGGGATGGGGATGTACTTCTCACATATGGCTCATCTTGTGTTATTGAAATGATTCTATTGTATGCCCATGAGCTGGGGAAACAGTTTCATGTTGTGGTGGTGTACTCCCATCTAAAGCTTAAAGAACAAGCATTATTTCGTAGGTTGGTGGCAAAGGGCATCAGCTGTACATGTCCACATATTGTTAGGATTGAGAGTGCACAAACTAGAAGAAAACACGAAGGTTTAACGAGGTTCAACACCCCATCGTGGGATGCCTACGTCCACACTAGAGAAAATAGAGATCTTTATTGCCAAGAAACCTCTATAACTCTCTACTGACAGGCTTATCTCATCTATCAACCTTATTGGCTCTCCACCTAACAGGCTCATCTCATCTATTAGGCCAGCCTTACCTAGGTTTTCCCATACAGAGACAATTTATATGGAAACCTAAAAACCTAATCCCCATACAATTATCGATTTACCCCCGTACATGTAATAGACTCAAACCCTAATACAAGTATAAATCTAGTAACCGTATGGACCCCACAGAATACAAGACACCAAACTCAACACATATAAATGCTATTTCTTATATCATGCATGAAGTGACAAGGGGTTTTCTTGTGGCTGCTTCAATTTTGTTTAATGGAACAGTTTACTCAAGGGTTGGAACTGCATGTGTGGCCATGGTTGCTCATGCATTGCATGTTCTAGTTTTAATATGCTGTGAAGCATATAAATTTGTTGAAAGGGTGTAGCTAGATTCAATTTGCTTTAATGAACTAGGTATGTCTGTTTATGAAATATTTCATGCTTTTAACATTAATTTGAATTGCTTCTTGTAATTTGACATATGTTTTATATGACCATTATTTTTGCAGGCGACCCAGATGCCATTGGAAAAGTTCCTAGGAGAAAGGATGTTAACCATTTGGATAATTGCACTAGTAATGAAAATCTTCAACTTCTGAATCTTATGTAAGTGCTTAGATATCAAATACTATAACTCTCATGAGCTTTATTTTGTAAACTGATTTTGATGGATCCACATCCTCTCCTCCCAGAGGTTCGGGAGGAGGGGGATGCCCTGTTGGATGGCCAATACGTGAGGCTCTGGTGAATCCGAGCCCTTCATCCTAGCCGACACCCCGAATCATATTTTGATAGCTCTTTTCTTGACTTGACACTTACATGTATGATATAATACCTTCAGAATATATTTCAATGATTATCATAGATTATGGCATGGTAAGTTGTATTATAATTTTATACAAGCAAGTTTTCAGCATGACTATATTTGAAAGTATGATGCAAAAGGTTTCTAGGCGTTGATTTTTACTATTGCCTTGTATAGTTAGTGTTGATTGCTATTTTGTGCTTTGCCAATGTTCAAAGCCCTGAGCACAAGGTTATAAGCCTAGTCTTGGAAACAATCTGATAGGATGCATTGATAAACCATAACATTTATCTTCATTAATACAAGGGAGGACATTCTATGAAATAGCTCGTTTGATGGCTATAAATTGGCCTCTGAAATTTAGCTACAATTTACAACCTGAAGTAGTCAATGACTTGAGCTGTGTGAACCGAAATACAGAGAACATACTTGGGTTACATTTTTCTTTTCGTATTTGGATGTTGGAAGTCACCCTTCAATTTAGAGCTGGCTGCACTTCCTTGACTTCATGTAATGGAATTTGTCAGGAAAGGGAATGGTCAGGTTACACTGCTCTGCCCTGCCTCTTTTAGATGGGGTTGGTTCACCATACAACCCTATTGGATCAGGTGTGGAGGCGGCTCGTCTCAAGTTCGGAATGAACTTGAGACTTGCCAGTGTCGACTGGATGGCCGACACCTGGCACTATAGCAGATCCGACGGTATGAGAGTTATTGTAAAGAAAATAAAAAAAATAAACTCATTAACTCTCGAACTGTTGGATAGGCTGGAGTGCCAGGTGTCAACCATCCAACTGACATTGGCAAGTCTCAAGTTCAAACTAAACTTGAGACGAGCTGAATTCTAGGTGTGGACCAGTCAACAGGGTGGGCAGTTGTAAGAACCGTACTCTGAAAATCTAGTTTAACTCATGGTTTACGTCGTGACAGGTCTCCCAATCATAATCGGACTAGAGGGGGAGACCGGGTGACGAACCACGATATCCAGGTATGAAAAACAATATGTAAAATCTCAATTTTTGCATACCGGTCTGAGTACCGATCTCACTCAGAGTGAGACCGGTATGTGCAACAGGTATCTTTTCTCGAATGAAGACGGACTCCAGTGGGTCCCATACTCCGAATCCAAGTTTAGAAAACTTTATAGACGTAGGAGACCTTCCTAGAATGGTCTCCCACTATATATATACATCATTCATTCTCTTTAGATCCTTTCCAAACACTCTCAAGCCCTAGAGCCGTCTGGAAGAGATCTGAGAAAGAGCAAGGAGGAAGGAGCCTGTGTGAGAAGGGGATTTTCTATTGGAGGGGAGCACCGCCATTCAACAAACACCGATAAGTGCTCAACCTCTGTATTGATGTTTGGGATTACGGATAAAAGCCGTGAAATGGCATAATGATTCAGAACCCTAAAACTGTAAAACCCTAGTTTCATTAAGATCCATTCTGAAAAGGATGCGACGAAATAATCTAAACCTAGGTGACTAAACAAGTATCTCAACCTTAGAATGGTTTAGGAAGAACCCTAAAAACTAAGTTGATGATCGATGAGAGAGGGAGGTCCGAGATTGGGCTCTCGGACCCATACTGCCTGACATACCGGCTGGACAATAAGTCATGCAGAATGGTCATGCGGTATATACCACAAGCACATACTGGCTGTAATATACTGAGACCGGTACTGAGACCAGTTTGTGTGACTGGTATATACCGTAGGCCCATATCGATCTCACTATCGAAGCTTGGTTGTTGGCCAGACTTGGTTATGACCAACTGTAACCCTAATAACTTAATTCTAATCTATAAATATGATCATGTAGGATTTGTAGACGATGCAAGTGGACTCTGTGATGCAGAGTGGACTTGCAATCACACGTCAGGTAAGGAACAAGACCCCAAACCCTAAGTAACTAAATAACAGTATAAACTGTTGTGATCATATCTATTTTTATGATTATTGTTTGTTGCTTGTGCATTTCACATTCCATCTAGTTATTTAAATTTTATTATCTGTTAATGCATATTCGTATGCTGGGATGATGTTTGTTTATGCATGTGATTGTTTTCGTTATTATGTGGAATGTGAAGGGGAGTGGAGCCCTGGATATATCTTCACACTGACACCTTTTCGTATCATTGTCTACCTTAGTGGGCTTGGGGCGAATAGGGTATCATGGGGAGGACATGGGATTGTCGCTCCACTTACCCACTAGACTCAAGCCTTATCTCTATGTTGTAGGGAGCTATGCAGAGGTAGGGCCATAGATACCGTGATGACATATAGGACTGGTTAGAAACAGAACCCACTTGCAAGCCCTTACCAACAAAGGTTTAGGTGTTGGTACAATATAAAGTATCAGGGGGAGGACGTGGGATAGTGGCTCAGCCTGCTCGCCAGACTTTAGCTCTATCTCTTTATCGGAGTGAGTGATGTGGGGCAACTGTAGTAGTGTGGATCGGAGCCTGACTGTTGGGTGTGCTCACACTCTCGTGCATGGAGGTGTGGTGACCGCCAAACCTTACCATAGCATTTTACAAGTTATACCTGACCCAATTGTAATGTTATCTCATGCATTTTGTATTTTACATTGGTCTTGTGTTTTACTAAGCTAAGTTATGAGCTCACCCTATATATATATAAATTATTTTTCTGATGTTGATGTAGGTTACACTGTTGAGGACTTTTTGGCTGTTCTAGCTTATGAAATAGTGGCTGCTATAGATTTACAGACAGTGGAGGACGTGCATGATGTCTTATGCGAGTGCTCTTACTGTGTGTTCCTTTAGGGTTATTTATTTATTCTTTTAGTTGGGTATAGACAATGTATTAAATTATTATTTATGATTATGGATGATGGCATAATTAGAATAATTATTTATTTAAAATTAGAAACTCAGTTCATTTATTATTTAATTTTTCTACTATTTATATGTCTCTGATTATGGTTAATTTGCTTGGGATGGTTTGTTGACAAGGTCTATTGAGATCCTGGTGTGAGTCGTGGTTTGGAGACGGTTCACTCACACTTCTGGTTCAGTCACAATTGGGGTGTGACGACTTGGTAACAGAGCTCCTAGGCTCTATCCAGCTAATCATTCTGCATCTAACTGAGTTTAGTGAACTGAGATAGGAAAATAAAAACTTTAAGAAAAACACACCATAAGCTTGTTTGATGTTTGAGACTTAAGAAAAGATGTATAACATACTATTTAATGAAAGAAAAATTTATAAGTACTGATGTTTAGGGAGAAACCAAATAAACATGTAATAACATGGACATAAAGCAAAATATAAAGTGTACGACAGAGTACAATCCACAAGTCGCATAGTTACCCTGTTAACAAAATAAACTGTATGTAAGGGAATGAGATAATGTCTAGTTATGGTGGAGTCGGGGCCCTGGGAGGTATCGGATCAGTGATGTTATAGTCCGGCTCGTATACCTCCTTGAGCCAGTGCACCTGGTCATGTGTGTTCAACGTATTCAGATATCTTGAGTTAATAGTCTGCAAAGGTTAGAGGAAATGGTCACAGAATTCCTCGCGAACACCGTCACTCAAGAGTACCTCCTATGGAAAGGGATCCAGGAACATAAAACTTTGAAGAAAATGAGGAAGAACACAACCCTCTCAATGGGAGTGGAAATCAGGTGGTAAGCAATGAAGAACCTCCACTACGGGGCCAAACACACATAAACTCTGAGACCATAGTGACAAATTTGGTCACCAAAATAGAGGCACAACAAAAGAAGTTCTATGACGAAATGTTGAAGATGTTTAGGCCACCTGGGCCTGCACCTGCAAATATGCCACCCACAACCACATAAAATGTAAATACGATACCAGTGGGGGTTTGTACAGCTACTGAGGGACATCAACAACAACCAAACTAGCACAATACGTTTCCCCAGTAGGTTACAGGAACACCCACCCTTAACCAGGATCAGGGTGGATATCAGAGTGTATATCATGATGGTTATCAGAGTGGTTACTCATACCAGCCGCAATGGTATGGTTAGGCACCATATGGGCAGAGTAGCCTTTTTAGAGTGGTGGATGGATTTATGAAGTTAAAGCCACCAACTTTTACAAGGAAGCCAGGGAAGCCACTATGGCCAGCATAATGGATAGCTGAGATGGAAAAGAACTTTCGCCTACTAGAGTGTTCGGATGAAGAAAAGGTACTATATGCCACTCATATATTGAAAGAAGAAGCCAATGGATGGTGGAACTCGACCAGAGCATATTTAGAAACAAAGCATGGTATAATCACTTGGGCCATATTCAAAGAGGCCTTCTTTGAAAAAATACTTTCCAAGGAGCTTCCATGACCAGATGGAGAAGGAGTTCCTTAACCTACAGCAGTCCCAAATGACCATGGAGGCATACCAACAGAAGTATGAGGAGATGTTTTTCTTCGCTCCAACCAGTATGCAGGAGGAAGAAACTAAGACTCGTCGTTTCACAATGGGTCTTAGAGGCATCATAAGAGAGCATGTGTTGGGGTAGGGACTGAAGATCTACAATGAAGCTGTACAGGTGGCTCGAGTCATTAAAGCAAGCCAGAGAGACAATTTCTTTGCATAAAATAGGGATATGAAGAGGCCTAACCCTGAGGCTCAAGGCGGAGGAAACAACAGACCTTATCGTCCATTTAGGCCACCAGCTAGTACTGTGCCACCCAGATCTGTTCTTGCAATGACACAACAGGCAACGGGGTAGAACACCAGTGTGAAATGCTTCAATTGTCAACAGGTGAACCACTATGCTAGGACATGCCCACTACCAAAGAAGCAACATCAGCAAGGCAAGGTGTACGCTGTTACCATGGAGGAAGCAGTCGCATCACCTGATGTGGTAACTGGTATGATTCTGTACTTACTCTTACTGTATTAATTGTATGAGCATGTAGAACTAAAGGCTAACTAAAAACCTCAGGTACAGTAAACATAGCAGGGGTACCCACGAGAGTCCTATTTGACTCAGGGGCCATCCATTCCTTTGTGTCAGTATCATTTGGAAAAGGACTAGATCAACCCATTAAGACTTTGGAACCAAGTCTGTTAGTTCAATCCACTATGGGAATGGAAGTGGTATCAGAAGAATATTATGGACCTTGCCTAGTATATATTAAAGGACGAGATTTGGAAGCCAATTTAGTCCAGCTTGAGATGTCAGATTTCGATGTTATTCTAGGAATGGACTAGTTATCTCAGCACTCAGTAAGCCTATTGTGTGCCGAAAAGAAGCTAGCCTTCAAGGATAGTGAAGGAAAGGAGTTCAACTTCAAAGGGACTAAGTTGTCTAGGAAGAGAAAACTTATACTCTCTGCTCTTAAAGCAAAGAAGTGCCTAGAGAAGGGGGGAATAGGATACCTCGTATCAGTTGTGGATGTGACAGCTGACTTGCCAAAGATGGAAGACATCGAGGTAGTGCGAAAGTTTCCTGATGTGTTTCCAGAAGACCTACCTGGATTACCACGTGACAGGGCGACTGAGTTTGTGATAGATCTTCTACCAGGGGTAGCGCCGGTATCTAGAGCACCCTATAGAATGGCTCCTACAGAGTTGAAGGAGTTGAAGATCCAGCTACAAGAATTATTAGACAGGGGATTCATAAGGCTGAGTATATCACCTTGAGGAGCACCTGTGTTATTTGTCAAGAAGAAAGATGGTAGCATACGTCTTTGTATGGACTATCAAGAGTTAAACAAGCTCACCATCATGAATAGGTACCCACTACCTAGAATATATGACTTGTTTGATCAACTGCAAGGTGCAAGTGTATTCTCAAAGATTGATCTGAGGTCAGGGTATCATCAACTCAAGATCAAGGAGGCAGATATTCCCAAGACAGCTTTTAGAACAAAGGTATAGGCACTACAAGTTCCTTGTGATGTCCTTTGGGTTGACCAATATACCTGCATCGTTTATGGAACTGATGAACCGAGTATTCCATGACATATTAGAAACGTCGGTTATAGTATTCATAGATGATATTTTTGTCTACTCCAAGGACAAGGAGACGCATGCAATGCATTTGAAAGCGGCATTACAGAGACTAAAAAGAGAGAAGTTCTATGCAAAATTCAAGAAATATGAATTTCAGCTAGATGAAGTGGCCTTCTTGGGTCATGTGGTATCTACTAAAGGAATAAAGGTGGATCCAAGCAAGATTGCAGCCATAGTGGGATGGGAAGCACCAAAGACAGTTGCTGAAATTCGTAGCTTCTTGGGACTAGCAAGATATTATAAAAGATTTGTAGAAGATTATTCTAAGATCGTCGTTCCACTCACCAGGCTGACCAAGAAGGGGGAAGAAGTTCATATCGATAGAAGAATGTAAGAAATGCTTCCAGACAATGAAGTCAAGATTGGTTTCAGCACCTATATTGACTATTCCTGCTCCAGGCCTCCCATTCACACTGTAAACAGATGCTTCGGGTTTGGGACTGGGATGTGTGTTAATGCAAGGAGAATAAGTAATCGCTTACGACACAAGACAACTAAAGGAGCATGAGAAAAACTATCCCACACATGATCTAGAATTGGCAGTAGTTATTCATGCTATCAAGACTTGGAGGCACTACTTGTATGGTGAGAAATTTTAGATTAAGTCTAACCACAAAAGCATGACATATCTTTTCACCTAAAAAGATATAAACATGAGACAAAGGAGGTGGTTAGAATTACTTAAAGACTACGATTGTGACATTCAGTACCATCCAGGTCAAGCAAATGTTGTAGCTGATGCTCTGAGTAGGAAATGGACGTTGAACCCTGAAGTAGGGCCGAGTACAAATGCTACATTGTGTGCCGTAGTTTCTGACTCAACGGAGAATGAGGAGAAACTCTTACTAAAGTCGATAGACAATCCAGTAGAGAAAGGTTTGATACACAAGTTTATCCTTATGTTTGTAGCACTGAAGATTTTACCTGACCTGACAGAGGAGGTAAAAGCAGCAGTCCTACAGGACCCATACCTTAGGACAGTACAAGAAGATTTGAAAAAGGGTCGAGCCAATCCTGATTTCATCTTTGATGTAGACAAGGTACTCAGGTATCGTGGACAGCTGTGCATACTTGAGAATGAAGATTCAGAAATTAGAAATCGAATCATGTTGGAAGCTCACTCCACCCCATATTCAGTACATCCTGGAAGTACTAAGATGTACCATGACCTAAAGAGATTGTACTAGTGGAGGGGTACGAAAGCAGATGTGGCCAAATATGTCTTTCAATGTCTAAATTGCCAGCAAGTTAAAGTGGAGAGACAGAGGCCAGCAGGTTTATTGCAGCCATTACCTGAGCCTGCATGGAAATGGGATTGTATTACCATGGACTTCGTTACTGGCTTGCCTATGACTCTAAGGTCAGTGAATGCAGTTTGGGTAGTTGTAAACCGCCTCACCAAGATTGTAAGATTTATCCCAATCAGATTGTAATAAACCATGGACAGGTTAGCAAAATTATATGTAGATAACATAGTCAGACTCCACGGCGTGCTAGAGAGTATAGTATCTGACAGAGATCCACACTTCACATCAAAGTTCTGGGAGGGATTACAGAAGGCCATGGGAACAAAACTAAAGTTCAGTATAGCCTTCCACCCTCAAACAGATGGTCAGTCAAAGAGGACCACTCAGATCCTAGAAGACATGCTTCGAGCATGTGCTATTGACTTCAAGGGAGCTTGGGATGAGAAGTTTTCACTCATCGAGTTTGCCTACAATAATAGCTACCAGGCTACGATACAGATGGCTCCATATGAGGCCTTGTATGGTAAGAAATGTCGGACGCCATTGTTATGGAATGAAGTTGGAGAAAGACGGATCGTAGGACCATAATTTGTGGAGGAAACTTGCAAAGCAGTGGGTCAGATCAAGAAAAGAGTAAAGATAGCTCAAGTGCATCAGAAGCACTATGCTGATAATAGGCGTTGAGACCTTGAATTCACCATTGGTGATTAGGTGTTTTTGGAGGTATCACAAGTAAGAGGCCTGAAGCGGTTCGAAAAGAAAGGCAAACTGTGTCCTAGGTATGTGGGACCATATGAGATTTTGTCCCGATGTGGCAATGTGGCCTATCAACTTGCATTGCCACCAGCGATGTCCAATTTCCACAATGTCTTCCACGTGTCCCTACTAAAGAAGTATGTAAGAGACCCCTTGCATATTCTTGTTGCAGACCCTCCAGATTTGACAGAAGACTTGACCTTTGAGGTAGTACCAATCAAGCTAATCAGTCGAAAGATATAGTAGCTTCGAAGTCGTGCTATACACTACGTCAAGGTAGTTTAGAAGAGCCAGGATGTAGAAGAAATCACCTGGGAGGAGGAGGACGCCATGCGACAAGCATACCCTCATCTTTTCGACTCGAAAGGTATGTACAATTTCGATGATGAAATTTTCTTTAAGGGTGGGGGAATTGTGAGACCTACAGGCAAATTTTGAGGACGAAATTTCTTTTAAGGGTGGTAGAGTTATAAGAACTGTACTCCAAAAACCTGGTTTAACTCATGGTTTACATCATGACAGGTCTCCCAATCATAATCAGAAAGTAAGGCGTAGCTGGGTGACAAACCACGATATCCAGTTATGAAAAACAATATGTAAAAACTCAATTTTTACATATCGGACTCAGTACCGGTCTCACTCAGAGTGAGACCGATATGTGCAACCGATATGTTTTCTCGAGTAGAGATGGACTCCAGCGGGTCCCACACTCCGAATTCGAGTTTAAAAAACTTTTTAGACGTACGAGACCTTCCTGGAATGGTCTCTTACTATATATACATCATTTCTTCTCTTTAGGATCCTTTCCAAACACACTCAAACCCTAGAGCCGTCTAGAAGAGATCTAAGAAGGATCAAGGAGGAACGAGCTTGTGCGAGAAGGGGATTCTCCGTTGGATGAGAGCACCACCATTTAACAAATACCGGTAAGTGCTCAACCTCTGTATTGATGTTTGGGATTACGGATCAAAGCCATGAAACGGCGTAATGATCTAGAACCCTAGAACTGTAAAATCCTAGTTTCATTAAGATCCATTCTGAAAAGGATGCGACGAAATAATCTAAACCTAGGTGATTAAATAGGTATCTTGACCTTAGAATGGTTTAGGAAGAACCCTAAAAACTAAGTTGATGATCGACGAGAGAGGGAGGTCCGAGATTGGGCTCTCGGATCCATATCGTCGGACATACTGGCTGGACAATAAGTCCTGCGGTATGGTCCTGCGGTATATACCCCAGGCACATACCGATTGCAGTATACTGAGACCAGTACTGAGACCGGCATGTGTGACTGGTATATATCGTAGGCCCATACCGGTCTCACTATAGTGAGATCGGTACTAACACTGGTATGCTTACTAAAGCCTGGTTGTTGGCCAGACTTGGTTCTAACCAACTGTAACCCTAATAACTTAATTCTAATCTATAAATATGATCATGTAGGACTTGTAGGCGACGTAAGTGGACTCTGTGATGCAGAGCGGACTTGCAATCATGCGTCAGGTAAGGAACAAGACACCAAACCCTAAGTAACTAAATAATAGTAAACTATTGTGATCATATCTATTTTTATGATTATTGTTTGTTGCTTGTGCATTTCACATGTGATCTAGTTATTTAAATTTTATTATCTGTTCATGCATATTCGTATGCTAGGATGATGTTTGTTTAGGCATGTGATTGTTTTCGTTATTATGTGAAATGTGAAGGGGAGTGGAGCCCGGGATATATCCTCACACTGACACCTTTTCGTATCGTTGTCTACCTTAGCGGGCTTGGTGTGAATAAGGTATCAGGGGGAGGACATGGGATTGTCGCTCCACTTGCCAACCAGACTCGAACCCTATCTCTATGTCATAAGGAGCTGTGCAGGGGTAGGGTCATAAATACTGTGATGACATATAGGACTGGTTAAAAATGAAACTTACTTGCAAGCCCTTGCCAACAGGGGTTTAGGTATTGGTGTGGTATAAGGTATCAGGGGGAGGACGTGGGATGGTGGCTCAGCCTACCCCCCAAACTCTAGCTCTATCTCTATACCAGAGTAAGTGATGTGGGGCAAAGTAGTAGTGTGGATCAGAGCCTGACTATTGGGTGTGCTCACATTCTCGTGCATGGAGGTGCGATGGTCGCCAAACCTTAGCATAGCATTTTAAGTTATACCTGACCCAATTGTAATGTTATCTCATGTATTTTGTCTTTTGCATTGGTCTTGTGCTTTACTGAGCTAAGTTGTGAGCTCACCCCATATATATATATATATATATATATATATACTATTTTTCAGATGTTGATGCAGGTTACACTGTTGAGGACTTTTTGGCTACTCCAGCTTATGGGATAGTGGCTGCTATAGATTCACTGACAGTGGAAGATGAGCATGATGCCTCATGCGAGTGCTCTTACTGTGTGTTTCTAGGGTTATTTATTTATTCTTTCAATTGGGTATAAACAATGTATTAAATTATTATTTATGATTGTGGATGATGGCATAATTGAAATAATTATTTATTTACAATTAGAAACTCAGTTCATTTATTATTTAATTCTGCTACTATTTATATGTCTCTGATTATGGTTAGTTTGTTTGGGATGGTTTGTTGACACGGTCCATTGAGATCCTGGTATGAGCCATGGTTTGGAGACGGTTCACTCACACTTCTGGTTCAATCAGAATTGGGGTGTGATTGCAGTTTTAGTTTTTAGATAATATTTTGCAGATGGTATGGTAGCGTATACCTTCCCAAGTGTAATAAGATCGCAACCACTACAATCCAATATTTTCTGGCAATTTTGTGCATCTGCCTTAAGCACCATTGATGCAACTGCAACAAACATGATATAGATATCAGTAAATAAACATTTTGCAGTAGTTCATCAATATGAGAAGAAGTTAAGCTATCATTCATTGCAAACCAAGGACAAGAAATGGATGTGAAAATAGATGTAGATAGAACAAACCTGAGAAGACAAGGATGGCCAGAATGATAAAGGCAGTATAACAAACCTTAGCCATTGCTATTTCAATCTCACTAATATAAACTAGAAAATCCTCACCCACATGTTGAGTAAGTTCTTGCCTGCTTATAGTGGTATTTATAGAGAAAGTTTTGGAGCTTATCACTATTGTTGCTGGATTTCGCCCGATTCTTTGGATGATGCCACCTGTAATAGGAGATCAATAGCACGCAGTGAGTTGGTTGGGTTTAACTCAGTGGCCACTCTGATGCCTAAGTCAGTATGAAACCAGGACAAGCAGATGAAATCTGGGCAATCAAATTCCTTGTAGAGAGGGAACGGAGGTGCTTGGATCCCAAAATCTCTATCTCACGAATGGAAAGTCTGAAGATACAGAATGAGGTTAGAAGAGGTGAGATTTGATGCACCTTTTCTTTTCTTACCCCCTTCAATTTATAGCAAACGTGGGAAAATCCAACATGGCCTCTCTACTAGCTTTTCGGGCCATGGAGGATGCTCAGCCACTACTGCCAGTATATCTCCTTCGGAGTGGTAGGTATGATCAGCTTGTATAGTGGCAAAAGTTGGTGGTCAGTCTATGACACTATAAGTGGGGGCGAGCCGCTTTAATGTGTCACCTCAGAGCCCCATGAGGGATCCTGTCTCCATGCCTGATTAATGTGATTGACTTTGCATGCTGTCGAATTGAGATGACGTGTCACACCGGTGGAGATGCACTGTCATAGCCCATTCTAGGGAATTAGACGTGATATAGGGGTCAACATGTGTGGCAACCCGAATCCATCCAAGATCAATAACTATAGTATCTATCAAATAAATTCCATAGTCTACTCAAGCAATATCCATACAATCAAGTGGTCAATAAATAATAATAGCAAAAGCATTTATAATTGATAGATGCAATTAAAGTGATATCATAACCATAAATATGTTTGATAGGATTACACATCATTGTTCTCTACAAAATAATATAGTATCCAATATACATGTAGCTAAACCAAAAAGGAGTAAATCTATAACATTGCTTTGATAGACATCTTTATCTATCAACAAAAAGAATCATAAAGGAATAAGGGAAATAGTAAGGGGAGGGTTATGTCTTGCGTGGAAGCAATCACTGCAAGTGCATCCCTTGCCATGCTCCCCACCAACATCATTAGTCCCAACAACAATGCTCTCCAATGGAGACTCCATAAAATCTGCCACAGAGTAGTCACCTGTAACAGAATCTGAAAAAGAAGTATCAATACGAGGGTGAGCTCCCATCCCAGCTCAGTGAGAGATCAAGTATCACATGCATGCTTCATACAATGAAATGAAATGCAATTTTAATATTAAGTCTTAGGGCTAATGTTTTTACTTGGTATCATATTGAGATTTGACCTATGCTTTTAGTCTTGCCTACGGTCCCCAAACCTCCAACTCTCATATACCAGACGAGGGTAAAAGCAAAATACACCATCCCGGGCCTTTAAACAACTTTTACAAGCAAACCCCCTTTTAGATCTCCAAACCCTTTAGGCTCATCACCTCCCACCATTGATCCCATCTAACATCAGAGACCCCAGGCCGATCTGATTCTTTTATCAGGTCCTGGACTGAGGAAGTGTGAGTCTATACCAGTACCTAAAGCCCTACTAGCGAGGGTGTAGAGAACATGGTAATGGCATCACCGATGTCTATTATATAAATTCATTTGATAGGATTGCAACCCTAGCAAAGATCCCCGGCACCACTCCCATGGTCCACCGTGCCCCCTCTAGATTGCTAGCAAATACAACATGATGCCTGTGCCTATGCCCTAACATGCTACATGTATCATCATACATGGTCAAACATATGCATAGTATAAGAAAGGCTAAGCCCCAGCAGAGATCCCCAGCTCCACTCTAATGGATCATCATGCCCCCGCTAGGGTGTAGCATAATCAACATGGTCCGTGTATTATGCTCCAATACACCACACGTTCATCATACCCAAACAACATACATTCTGCAATCATAATTGTTAGAATGCAATGCATGCTCAGATATAACAAGTAATGAATGGCATGTTATTAAGCATAATTCAAACATGTTATGACATAATTTAGACATGTTATGAATGTCGTACGTCAATGGACCAGACCCCTTACCTGATAGCACTACAAGTGCTGCTGTACTGCGAAGCCTAAGAAAAGGCTTCCACTTTGCCCATGTCCATTACCTATTTAAGTAGATAATGTTTCATTAGTTTGTTGTATATCTTTTAACTAGTACGAAAAAGACTTATATGTCCATACACAAATCCTAAGACAAACTGAGAACCTAACGGTTGGTCCCATTAGTCCTAAATAGGCATACTGGCCAACAGAGCTAGAACCGGATGATCCAACTGGGTGGTATACCCTCCGGAATCATCATCCAGTTAACACTTAGAGTATTTTTTAATTACCCTGAACCAGAGGGTATAATCAGATGGTCAATCGTCCGACTAACCATCCGACTATACATATTGTCATAATAGTGGCTTCCAGAAGGTAATCTAGAGTCTTTGCCGGGTGGTACATCATCCGACACTGCCTCCGGCTTATTATTAAGCCTAACCAGAAGTCCAGATCAATTGGACCCAGAGGTAACCGGGGGTTGGTCACCTGGAGGGTCATGCCCCATGAGGGTTCCTCTGATTAAGATCCGCTGGTTATAATTAGGTCAGATTTCCACCACGGTATTTGCCCCTGGGGGAGGCAGGGCTTTAGTCATTTGGAGGCAGGGTCATAACCAGGCTTCCAGTTTGAGCCTCCGTTCGAGCCCAGAAACCAGACACAAATCAAGCTTGGTCTCCATTTTTAGGGGGGGGGGGGTTTGTCTTCCCAATGCTTAGGCCTTTTCCTTATGTTGATGTGGAACATATTCCCACCATTATTAGGTCAAATGGGAGCCATTTATGGCTCCATTACACTCCATCATGGAGGTGGGTGAGACCTAAACATTTCTAGGGTTTGTTGTTGGTCTCCATTAATGGTGGCCAACCACCACTTGGTCTTGCATTCATTCACCAAAAGAAAGAGGGTAGAAGATGTAAGCTTACCTCCAATGGTGAACTAGGGCTTGGAGCTTTGAGTTTCAAGTCTTCTTCAACTTCTTCTTCCACTCTCCCACTCACACCCATACTGACCAAGAGAGAAATAAGGAGCCCTCGGCTCTTTATTTATATAGCTCGTGGAGAGAGAGAGAGAGAGTTTAACTCGAGCTTAACCAGATGCTGACAACTGGGTGATGCATCATCTGACAAAGCATCCGATTAGGCCAAAGTATGGCCATTTGATTAGCCAGTTGGCCTCAATTCTTTGGGATGCGCAATGGGCCATCTAGGGCCCACTATAATTGTCACACCCCAATTCTGGTCTAACCAAAATGGTGTGATGAACCGCCAATAAATCAATGGTTTATCCAGGATCTCGCATAGGTCGTCCTTACCATATCAAATCACACACACATTCCACATTAATAATCAGAGGTAATAAACAAATATGCGAAAGTCTTACAGATATGAACTGAAAGTCTAACAGTGATAAATAAATATTTAATCCAATTATCTCAAAACCACAAGACATAAAAATAAATAATCAATTACATATCCGATGTTCAAACTATAACTAAACCTAAGCATAAACACATTGGTTGCACTCGCATGATGAATCATACGCATCTTCTTCAGCTTCTACGTCCATCGCAACAACATGTCTATACATCAGCGCATTCATGTAATCTTCAACGGTAGGACCTGCATCATCAACTAAAAATATTCGATGTCGAAAGGATGAGCACACATCACGACTCAGTGAGCAAACAAAACAATACAACAAACATATGCATGCATTCAATTCATATCTTTGGTCTAGTTTATAAGTTTGCAATGTGCTATAGAAAGGTTTGGTGGCCGCCGCACCTCTATACATTAGTGTGTGAATCCGCCCAATGGATCAAACACCATTGCTGTCCTACATGCACCCATCATGGAATAGAGATAAAGCTAAATGTCTGGATCAAACACCGCATAACACTTCCCCTGATGCCCTACCCATAACAACACGTAAGCCCCTATTGGTGAGGGCTTGCAAACTGGACTCGCAACTAACCAATCCTATGCCAAACAGTGTATCCAAGGCCTCACCCCAACATCCCTCAATACGTCCATAGAGATAGAGCTAAAGCTCCATGGTAGAGTCATAGACCACACGGTCCGAGACCACCTCCCCTGATGCCCTACGACGTAATAGTTTTGCTAAGGTAATGACGATACAACGATGTCAGTGGGGAAGACTTTAGTAGAGATAGAGCTAGAGTCTGGTGACGAGGTCGAAGAGCACTATGCCATATCCTCCCCCTGATGCTCGACTCGCATCCAATACACCAACCACACACATACATTCACATGTCTATTCCTAGCATCATCATCATCATCATGTTATAAATAAACAAAATTAAATATGCATGAACAGTAATAGTAGAAATATTGGATGACATGTGAGATGCACATTACAAGCATACAAGTATAAAATCAATCATGGCATTGGACTCAATAAAAATAAATAGTTTGTTATTATTCAATTAGTTTAGGTCTTGTTCCCTCACTTGTTAGCAATTGTTGATGTCCTTCCAAGCCTTGAAATTCTCTTTAAATTGATTTAACAACCTAAAAGTTATATGAATTTAAGTTAGGGTCCATATGTGACATGTTACAGTAGTCGAAAATCGAAACAGAGCATTGATAGGTGCCTGATTGGTCCTATGGTCTCATGTTGTATCAACCTTACTGTCTAAGGCCGATACCCTACGGTCGCATATGGTGCGATCGTAGCTGCGACCATATGATTTCTGAAATCTTCCCGAATGCCTATGGTTAATCCTCTAGTCATACTGGTCATGCTATGGTTGACTGTAGCTGCGACCTTGAGATTTCTGGTCACAGTCTATCTGAAATTCGAGTTCCTCCTGGGTAAATTCTTCTGTTCTTCAATGGGTTTTATTCTAAGGTCATCCTATGGCCATCATTAGTAATTTCTTATCAACCTTAATCATCAAATTCACTCCTCATGATTCTCCTTGGGATTTTCTCAAGGAAATCACATAGATCATAATAGGTTGATATGGCATATTCACCATAGAAGTTTTATTCCTTAGAGTTTACATCTCCAGAGATTCATTTTATACCTTTGCCTGTGATAGAGAGTCAATCCCTTCTCAGCAAACTCTTCTCCTTAGCTTTTTCTTCTTCTCCTTCTCTTCCTTCTCTTTCTCTAGGGTTTACTAATGTTCTAAAAGAGTGAAAAAGGGCTGAGGGACGTCCTTTATATAGAGAAAAACTCTCCATATAAAGTCCTCTTTCAATTAGGAAAGCAATCCCTAAGTTTAGGAAAGTTTTCAAAACTCGGAGTCTGATTTGGGTTTCTCACGGTCGATCATACGGTCGCATAAATAGTCAACCGTAAGGTCAAATTCATCGACCGTGGGATTCTGGATTTGAGATTTTTGGTTCCCTTCCTTATGGTCGACTACACCTACCCAGGCATGCGACCTTAGGTATGTTTTTAGTGTTTTTAGCTTGATTCTCATACCGGTTTGTGATTTATCTTCACATGCTCGGTCCACTTGGTCCAGGAATGATGGGAAGACCTGATACAATATGGTTAGACCAAGTTAGTGGAGTGTGGGTCTTACAATAATACTCAACACACTAGGTTTTGAATAGTGGCTTACCAAGGACTTGGATGCATCCATCGGGTCTGTGCTGAGTGCTCCATCAGTCTGTGTGTTACGACCTGGCACAGGAAGAATCTGGGTTAGTAGTGGATTTTCGGTACTGGTCTTACATGCACTCTCATGTCAGGCTGGCGTGGCTTGTCCCTCTAGCATGACTCACATTTAATGCATACCCCCGGCATTTATTGCTATGCATATATTCCATATGACCTGCATTTATTATGTTTGATCTCCTCCACGTCAAGATGATTTTGAGACACTTCTTTGATGATCATGTCTCAGTCAGTGAGTGGCCCCTCTTGCGTTTTAAAAACATTTCTTTTTAAGGCTTTCATTGGTTGCAAGGGAAATTAAATAGAAGGAAAGTAAATTTTTTAAATTTAATAAGAATTTTTTTATATAATTATTATAGCACATGCTACCATGACTATATAACTAATTCTAAATCATTCCTTATTTAGTAATTAACTTAGACTTTACTTTGCATCAAAATCCATTGTATTTAAAAAATAAAACAAAAATTTACATTTAATATGTATCGTTACTAAATATGATAAAAATTAAGGATAATTTATACAATCATGTTGTATTATAGAAATAAAAGTTTTCTTTCTAGCTTTGAAAATTTGCACTTCCCTTCTTTTTAATTCTATTGCTATCAGACTAAGCCTTAAATTTCAAATTTAAGTCTGAAATATTTAGAAAAGTTCAAAACCTTTAGTGGGATGTGCTCAAAACTTATCAGGACAACAAGACTTTCTAAACTATCTGGGGAATTGACGATATGATCATAAAAGCATGGTCTATAACATTAATTATTAATAATGTTTCTTTGTTGTCTTTCATTAAAAAAATATGTATTATATGATATTGTATATTAATTACTTTTTCCTTCAGTTTTTTTTTTTTTTTTTTGGAAAAGTAATAAAATGCGTGACTTTCATGACTAAATGGATAAGGAGAAACAATCTTATGCTAATAAAGAGAAACAGTTCTATTATAATAAGGAGAATGAAATTCCTCTAGATTAGGTGGAGTCACATTTACAATATTAGAGGATATGATGTTTTAAAGAATGGATCCACAATAAGGTGAATAGTAACTCATGAATAGTAAGCCTATCTGTAAGCCGAGAATGGAAATAGACCTTGCTGATCAAGTCCATTCCTTTACATAATATTTGTTAACAAAAGTAACACTTAAAAAGATAAGATTTAAAGATAAACTTAGCTTCTATTAAGACAGTTGATGCAGGAGAACACGAAAAACCCTTTGCCTTTTGAATTTGTTCCCTAGGACTAGAATTGTGTTCGTTCATTCTGTAGAATGATGCCATATGTTCGTTGTTTTTGTATTCAGTCTCTTCATTGCATTGAAACCACCTCATATCGTCAATTCTCTATAAACTAGTTAAAAAATCAGTCATCCTACTTTATCATATCTAAATCATTTTTCTTTTAGCAAGCGATATATACTATAGTTTACGATTGTTGTGGTACAAGTATTGGAGTAAAGAGGCATGTTAGTTTTGGCCTAATTACATGCGGGACTTAGATTGACAATAGAAAATTTTGAGGTGAATGCTATGAAAATCATTTGCAGAGCTGAAGAAACCATCAATCCTATCTCATTATGAAAATTATCTCTTTTTTGTGTGGCGGTTTCATATATTCGAAAATCTTAATCTGATCCCATGTGCTATGCCAAATGCATTTTGGATTCTTTTATGATTCGGAAAAAAAAAAAAAAACTTTTGAGTAAGAAGCATTTCTACAAAATAAAAATGATATTAATAAATAGTGATTATAAGCATCAAGTGATTCCAACATAATTCAAAAGTGGATCCAAGAAAATAAAGATTCATGTGGGGGAACTTGTATTTCTATTTACTCTCTCTACTTCCTAATTCAATCATTTCTGAAGTCATGCAATGAACCTTGACATCATTTCTACCAAAAAAAATAAAAAGGCCTTGATGTACATCATAGTTTTAGTTCCGAATTTTGGATATAGTATCGGCATAAGTCAAAACCGGATACGGCTCCAAAGTCTTACTAATACATGGTTGATACTGATTAAAATGTAATTGAACAAAAATGAAAGAATCAGGAACTGGATTATGATCAATCGGAGCAAAAATTGATATAAATTGATCGGTCCAATACCTATTTCTTAAACCATTTTCGACATTGTTAAGCCATCTGTCATGTACCATTCGACACCTAAGCAGATCACACCTAACAAGATGACAATACCACTTCAACAGATCACAACACCTAACAGATCACAACACCTAACAGATCACAACAATCACTAGAGAATCCTGCACACAAGGATTGTTATCTATCGTGATCCCGGTCTTCATCTCGTCCATATACAATGATTGTATTTCACAAACCAATGATAAACCAAATCTGCCAATCAATCAATGGTTATCCTACTATAATTGGTTGGTCCTATAATCCTATATAAACTGCAACACCTTACACTGTAGATTATTGAAAGAAATATAATTCATATTTGTGATCGACTCTGATTTTCACATGATATCAGAGCTGCTAAAGGGAGCAACCTCCACAGAAATCATGTCTGACCAAACTTTCGCCTTCCATCCTGCCACTAATCTCCACCACTTCATATCTCTCAAGCTTACCCGAGAGAATTACCCTCTCTAGAAGTCACAGTTTTTACCTGTGCTTCGAATTTATGATCTCGAAGGATTTGTGACTGGAACCAATACAGCTCCGACAGAATTCCTCACTACCTCCAAATCCACTACAACTACTGATTCGACGACCATCACCGAGATCAATCCCGAGTATACTCGTTGGTATAAGCAAGATTAGCTTAGGTGTCGAATGGTAGATGACAGATGGCTTAACAGACATCAATCAGATTCAATGGCTAAACTGATTAATAAAATAATAATGACTGGGGAAGGGGACTCCTTGAGGAAGAAAGCACCTAAGACCTAAATTTCAATTTAGGTAGCATTTTAGTTTTCCTCAAGCAAATGAAATTTTTGAATTCATTTTGATGCCTCTAAAGTTGTCTCCAGGATTCTTTTACCCAAACAATTTGATGAGATAGGGATTCAATGTTATGTTTGGTCTTCTTGGTTTATGAAATTATCTCGCATTTTTTTAATAGCATCTTTGCTGTTGTATAATTTTTTTCTCAAAAAATATTATTTTTCAATTAATAAAAAAGAATAAAATTTTGGAATTCAATGAGTTCTTTCTATAAACCACCAATCAAGGAGAAGTTTGTGGGATCACCAATTTTTTAGTACAAGACGAAAATGGAACATATATAATAAGGAGAAAGCAAAGAACCCAATACTTTATTCATTGATATGTATGCCATTTATTGGTCTTATGATTAGTAGGCTATTGGTAATGGACAGGGTGCCCCCACATAGTTGCAGACACATCTAAATTTGGGGTGTAAGGGATCTAGATCATTCTCCTCACATAATCCAAAGCCTTTATATTTTTTATTGCATTCTTGGCGACAAGTACTAAGCGTGCAGCCTTTAGGATCCAATATTTTCTGGCACTTCAGTGCATTTGCCTTGAGCACCATTGATGCAACTGTAATAAATATGATACAGATATCAGTAAATAAACATTTTGCAGTAGTTCATCAAAACAAAAAGAAGTTAAGCTATCATTTATTGGAAACCAAGGAGGAGAAATGGATGTAAAAATAGATGTAGATAGAACAAACCTAAGAAGACAAGGATGGCCAGAATGATGAAGGTATTATAACAAACCTTAGCCATTGCTAATTCAATCTCGCTAATATAAACTAGAAAATACTCACCCAAGTTGAGTTCTTGCTTCCGTACTTATAGTGGTATTTAGAGAGAAAGTTTTGGAGCTTATCACTGTTGTTGCTGGATTTCATCCACCTGTAACAAGAGATCAACAGCATGCAGTGAGATGGTCGGGTTTAATCCCGTGGTCACTCCAACGCCTAAATGAGTATAGAACCAAGACAAAGAGATGGACTCGGATACATCCATCGGCTCCGTGCTGGGTGCTCCATCATTGGGGGCGTTAAGACCTGGTACAAGAAGAATCCGCCGGATTAGTAGTGGATTTCGGGTGTAGGTCTTGCACGCACTCTCATGTTAGATTGGCGTGGCATGTCCCTCTCCCATGGCTCACATTTAATGCATACCCCCGACATTTATTGCTAAGGATTTATTGCATATGACTTGTATTTATTGAGTTTGATCCCCTCTATGTTAGGGTGATTTGGAGACACCTCTTTGGTGATTAGGTCTTAGTCGGCAAGTGGGCCCCTCTTGCGTTTTAAAAATACTTTTCATTAAGGCTTTGATTGGTTACAAGGGAAATTAAATAAATAGAAAATGAATTTTTTAAACTTAATACGAATTGTTTTTGTAATCATTCTAACACATGCTATCATGACTATATAACTAATTCCAAATCATTCCTTATTTAGTAATTAACTTTTACTTCACTTTGCATCCAAATCCATTGCATCTGAAAAATAAAACAAAAATTTACATTTAATACGTATCATTACTAAATATGATAAGAAATTAAGGGCAATTTACGGAATCAAGTTGTAATTTAGAAATAAAAGTTTCCTTTCTAGCTTTAAAAATTTGCACTTTCCATCCTTTTAATTTTATTGCTATCGAACTAAGCCTAAAATTTCAAATTTAAGTCTGAAATATTTAGGAAACTTCAAAACTATTAGTGGGATGTGCTCAAAACTTAGTAAGGACAACAAGACTTTCTAAACTATCCGGGGAATTGATGATATGATCCTCAAAACATGGTCTGTAACATTAATTATTCATAATGTTTCCTTTTTGTCTTTCATAGAAAAAATATGTATTATATGATATTGTATGTTAAATACTTTTTCCTTCCCTTTTTTTTCTTTTTTTTTTTTTTTTGTTTTTGGAAAAACAATGAAATGCCTGACTCTCATGACTAAAAGGATAAAGAGAAACAATCTTATTCTAATAAAGAGAAACAGTTTTATTATAATAAGGAGAATGAAATTCCTCTAGATTACGTGGAGTTTCATTTACTGTATTAGAGGATATGATGTTTTGAAGAATGGATCCACAATAAGGTGAATAGTAACTCATGAATAGTAAGCCTATCTGTTAGCCGAGAATGAAAATAAACCTTGCTGATCAAGTCCATTCCTTTACATTAATATTTATTAACAAAAGTAACACTTAAAAAGATAAAAATAAATGTTATATATAGACCTGATTTTCTAGTCTAGATTTTAAGATAAACTTAGCTTCTGTCAAGACAGTTGATGCAGGAGAACACGAAAAAACCTTTACTTGTTGAATTTGTTCCCTAGGACTAGAACTGTGTTCGTTTATTCTCTAGAATGATTCCATGTGTTCGGTGTTTTTGTATTCAGTCTCTTCATTGCATTGAGACCTCCTCATATCGTCAATTCTCTATAAAATAATTAAAAAATCAGCCATTCTACTTTATCATATCTAAATCAATTTTTTTCAGCAAACGATATATACTATAGTTTACGATTGTTATGGTAAAAGTATTGGAGTAAAGAGGCATGTTAGTTTTGGCCTAATTACATGCGAGAGTTAGATTGACAATAGAAAATTTTGAGGTGAATGCTATGAAAATCGTTGCAGAGCTGAAGAAACCATAAATCCTATCTGATTATGAAATTTATCTCTTTTTTGTGTGGTGGTTTCATATATTAAAAAATCTTACTTTGATCCCATGTGCTATGTCAAATGCATTTTGGATTCTTTTATGATTCAAAAAATAAAATACTTCTAAGGAAGAAGCATTTCTACTGAATAAAAATGTTATTAATAAATGGTGATTATAAGCATCAACTGATTCCAATGTAATTCAAAAGTGAATCCAAGAAAATAAAGATTCATAAGGGGGAACTTGTATTTCTGTTTACTCTCTCTACTTCCTAATTCAATCATTTCTAAGGTCATGCAATGAACGTTGACATAATTTCTACCAAAAAAATAAAAAGACTTTGACGTACATCATAGTTTTAGTTCCAAGTTTTGGATATAGTATCGGCAAAAATCAAAACCGGATACGGCTCCAAAGTCTTACTAATACATGGTTGATGCTGATAAAAATGTAATTAAAAAAATAAAAGAATCAAGAACTAGATCATGATCAATCATAGAAAAAATTGATATAAATTGATCGATCCAATTCTAATTTCTTAAAACATTTTCGAACTCGATCAGATTCAATGGCTAAACTGATTAATACAATAATAATAACTAGGGAAGGGGACTCCTAGACGAAGAAAGCAACTAAGATGTAAATTTCAATTTGGGTAGCATTTTAGTTTTCCTCAAGCAAATGAAATTTTTGAATTCATTTTGATGGCTCTAAAGTTGTCTCCAGGATTCTTTTACCCAGATGATTTGATAAGACATGGATTCAATGTTATGTTTGGTCTTCTTGGTTTGGGAAATTATCTCTCATTTTTTTAATAACATCTTTGCTGTTGTATAATTTTTTTCTCAAAAAATATTATTTTTCAATAAATAAAAAAGTATAAAAATTTGGAATTCCATGAGTTCATGTTGAAATTTTGCCGAAAAGTTTCTTTCTATATACCACCAATCAAGGAAAAGTTTGTGGGATCACCAATTTTTTAGTACAAGACGAAAAAGGAACATATCAATACTTTATTTATTGATATGTATGCCCTTTATTGGTCTTATGATTAGTAGGCTATTGGTAATGGACAGGGTGCCCCCACATAGTTGCAAACACATCTAAATTTGGGGTGTAAGGGATCTAGATCATTCTCCTGACATAATCCAAAGCCTTTATATTTTTTTTATTGCATTCTTGGCGACAAGTGCTGAGTGTGCAGCCATTATGATCCAATATTTTTTGGCAATTCAGTGCATCTGCCTTGAGCACCATTGATGCAACTGCAATAAACAGGATGCAGATATCAGTAAATAAACATTTTGCAGTAGTTCATCGAAACAAAAAGAAGTTAAGCTATCATTTATTGGGCAAACCTGAGAAGACAAGGAGGGCCAGAATGATGAAGGTAGTATAACAAACCTTAGCCATTGCAAGTTCAATCTAGCTAATATAAACTAGAAAATACTCACCCACATGTTGAGTTCTTGCTTCCGTACTTATAGTGGTATTTACAGAGAAAGATTTGGAGCTTATCACTATTGTTGCTGGATTTCAACCGAAGCTTTAGATGATGCCACCTGTAACAGGAGATCAACAGCATGCAGTGAGTTGGTCGGGTTTAATCCCGTGGTCTCTCCGACGCCTAAGTGAGTATAGAACCAAGACAAGCAGATGGACTCGGATACATCCATCGGGTCTGTGTTGGGTGCTCCATCATTGGGGCCGTTAAGACCGGGTACAAAAAGAATCCGGATTTGTAGTGGATTTCGGGTGAGGGACTTGCACGCACTCTCATGTCAGATTGGCGTGGCTTGTCCCTCTCCCATGGCTCACATTTAATGCATACCCCCGACATTTATTGCTATAAATTTATTGCATATGGCTTGTATTTATTGAGTTTGATCCCTCTAATAGGGTGATTTGGAGACACCTCTTTGGTGATTAGGTCTCAGTCGGCAAGTAGGCCCCTCTTGGGTTTTAAAAATACTTTTCATTGAGGCTTTGATTGGTTGCAAGGGAAATTAAATAAAAGGAAAGTAAATTTCTTAAAATTAATACGAATTATTTTTGTAATCATTCTAGCACATGCTATCATGACTATATAACCAATTCCAAATCAGTCCTTATTTAGTAATTAACTTTTACTTCACTTTGCATCCAAATCCATTGCATCTAAAAAATAAAACAGAAATTTACATTTAATATGTATCATTACTAAATATGATAAGAAATTAAGGGTAATTTATGCAATCAAGTTGTAATTTAGAAATAAGAGTTTCCTTTCTAGCTTTAAAAATTTGCACTTCCCATCCTTTTAATTTTATTGCTATCGAACTAAGCCTAAAATTTCAAATTTTAGTCTGAAATATTTAGGAAACTTCAAAACCTTTAGTGGGATGTGCTCAAAACTTAGCATGGACAAGAAGACTTTCTAAACTATCTGGGGAATTGATGATATGATCCTCAAAACATGCTCTGTAACATTAATTATTCATAATGTTTCTTTTTTGTCCTTCATAGAAAAAATATGTATTATATGATATTGCATGTTAAATACTTTTTCCTTCCCTTTTTATTTTTTTTTTGGGAAAAGCAATGAAATGCATGACTCTCATGACCAAATGGATAAAGAGAAACAATCTTATTCTAATAAAGAGAAACAGTTTTATTGTAATAAGGAGAATAAAATTCCTCTAGATTACGTGGAGTTGCATTTACAGTATTAGAGGATATGATGTTTTGAAGAATGGATCCACAATAAGGTGAATAGTAAGTGATGAATAGTAAGCCTATCTGTTAGCCGAGAATGAAAATAGACCTTGCTGATCAAGTTCGTTCCTTTACATTAATATTTGTTAACAAAAGTAACTCTTAAAAGATAAAAATAAATGTTATATATAGACCTGATTTTATAGTCTAGATTTAAAAATAAACTTAGCTTCTGTCAAGACAGTTGATGCAGGAGAACACGAAAACCCTTTAATTGTTGAATTTGTACCCTAAGACTAGAACTGTGTTCGTTTATTCTCTAGAATGATTCCATATGTTCAGTGCTTTTGTATTCAGTTTCTTCATTGCATTGACACCTCCTCATATCGTCAATTCGCTATAAACTAATTAAAAAATCAGTCATTTTACTTTATCATATCTAAATCAATTTTTTTCAGCAAACGATATATACTATAGTCTACGATTGTTATGGTACAAGTATTGGAGTAAAGAGGCAAGTTAGTTTTGCCCTAATCACATGTGGGAGTTAGATTGACAATAGAAAATTTTGAGGTGAATGCTATGAAAATCATTGCAGAGCTGAAGAAACCGTCAATCCTATCTGATTATGGAATTTATCTCTTTTTTTGGGTGGCGGTTTCATATATTCGAAAATCTTACTTTGATCCCATGTGCTATGTCAAATGCATTTTGGATTCTTTTATGATTCAAAAAATAAAATACTTCTGAGGAAGAAGCATTTCTATAGAATAAAAATGATATTAATAAATGGTGATTATAAGCATCAACTGATTCCAATGTAATTCAAAAGTGGATCTAAGAAAATAAAGATTCATGAGGGGGAACTTGTATTTCTGTTTACTCTCTCTACTTCCTAATTCAATAATTTCTAAGGTCATGCAATGGACGTTGACAACATTTCTACCAAAAAAATAAAAAGACCTTGACGTACATCATAGTTATAGTTCCGAGTTTTGGAGATAGTATCGGCATAAGTAAAAACCGGATACGACTGCAAAGTCTTACTAATACATGGTTGATGCTGATAAAAATGTAATTAAAAAAAAATAAAAGAATCAAGAACTGGATCACGATCAATCATAGCAAAAATTGATATAAATTGATCGATCCAATTCTAATTTCTTAAAACATTTTTTACCTCGATCAGATTCAACGGCTAAACTGATTAATACAATAATAATGACTAGGGAAGGGGACTCCTAGAGGAAGAAAGCAGCTAAGATGTAAATTTCAATTTGGGTAGCATTTTAATTTTCCTCAAGCAAATGAAAATTTTGAATTCATTTTGATGGCTCTAAAGTTGTCTCCAGGATTCTTTTACCCAGATGATTTGATGAGACATGGATTCAATGTTATGTTTGGTCTTCTTTGTTTGTGAAATTATCTCTCATTTTTTTAATAACATCTTTGGTGTTGTATAATTTTTTCTCAAAAAATATTATTTTCCAATAAATAAAAAAGTATAAAATTTTGGAATTCAATGAGTTCATTTTGAAATTTTGCTGAAAAGTTTCTTTCTATAAACCACCAATCGAGGAGAAGTTTGTGGGATCACCAATTTTTTAGTACAAGACGAAAATGGAACATATATAGTAGGGAGAAAGCACAGAACCCAATACTTTATTTATTGATATGTTTGCCATTTATTGGTCTTATGATTAGTAGGCTATTGGTAATGGACAATGTGCCCCCACATAGTTGCAGACACATCTAAATTTGGGGTGTAAGTGATCTCGATCATTCTCCTGACATAATCCAAAGCCTTTATATTTTTTATTGCATTCTTGGCGACAAGTGCTGAGCGTGCAGCCATTAGGATCCAATATTTTTTGGCAATTCAGTGCATCTTCCTAGAGCACCATTGATGCAACTACAATAAACATGATGCAGATATCAGTAAATAAACATTTTGCAGTAGTTCATCAAAACAAAAAGAAGTTAAGCTATCATTTATTGGACAAACCTGAGAAGACAAGGATGGCCAGAATGATGAAGGTAGTATAACAAACCTTAGCCATTGCTAATTCAATCTTGCTAATATAAACTAGAAAATACTCACCCACATGTTGAGTTCTTGCTTCCATACTTATAGTGGTATTTAGAGAGAAAGTTTTGGAGCTTATCACTGTTATTGCCGGATTTCTACCGATGCTTTAGATGATGCCACCTGTAACAGGAGATCAACAGCATGCAGTGAGTTGGTCGAGTTTAATCCCGTGGTCTCTCTGACGCCTAAGTAAGTATAGAACCAAGACAAGCAGATAGTCTCGGATACATCCATCGGGTCCATGCTGGGTGCTTCATCATTGGAGACATTAAGACCTGGTACAAGAAGAATCTGGGTTAGTGGTGGATTTCGGGTGAGGGACTTGCACGCACTCTCATGTTAGATTGGCATTGCTTGTCCCTCTCCCATGGCTCACATTTAATGCATACCCCCGGCATTTATTGCTATGGATTTATTGCATATGGCTTGTATTTATTGAGTTTGATCCCCTCTATGTTAGGGTGATTTGGAGACACCTCTTTGGTGATTAGGTCTCAGTCGGCAAGTGGGCCCCTCTTGCGTTTTAAAAATACTTTTCAATGAGGCTTTGATTGGTTGCAAGGGAAATTAAATAAAATGAAAGTGAATTTCTAAAAATTAATACAAATTTTTTTTGTAATCATTCTTGCACATGCTATCATGACTATATAACTAATTCCAAATCATTCCTTATTTAGTAATTAACTTTTACTTCACTTTGTATCCAAATCCATTGCATCTAAAAAATAAAATAGAAATTTACATTTAATATGTATCATTACTAAATATGATGAGAAATTAAGGGTAATTTATGCAATCAAGTTGTAATTTAGAAATAAAAATTTCCTTTCTAGCATTAAAAATTTGCACTTCCCATCCTTTTAATTTTATTGCTATCGAACTAAGCCAAAAATTTCAAATTTAAGTCTGAAATATTTAGGAAACTTCAAAACCTTTAGGGGGATGTTCTCAAAACTTAGCAAGGACAAGAAGACTTTCTAAACTATCTGGGGAATTGATGATATGATCCTCAAAACATGCTCTGTAACATTAATTATTCATAATGTTTCTTTTTTGTCTTTCATAGAAAAAATATGTATTATATGATATTGCATGTTAAATATTTTTTCCTTCCCTTTCTTTTTTTTTTAGGAAAAGCAGTGAAATGCATAACTCTCATGACCAAAAGGATAAAGAGAAACAATCTTATTCTAATAAAGAGAAACAGTTTTATTATAATAAGGAGAATAAAATTCCTCTAGATTACGTGGAGTTGCATTTACAGTATTAGAGGATATGATGTTTTGAAGAATGGATCCACAATAAGGTGAATAGTAACTGATGAATAGTAAGCCTATCTGTTAGCCGAGAATGAAAATAGACCTTGCTGATCAAGTCCATTCCTTTACATTAATATTTGTTAACAAAAGTAACACTTAAAAAGATAAAAATAAATGTTATATACAGACCTGATTTTATAGTCTAGATTTAAAGATAAACTTAGTTTCTGTCAAGACAGTTGATGCAGGAGAACACGAAAAACCATTTACTTGTTGAATTTGTACCCTAAGACTAGAACTGTGTTCGTTTATTCTCTAGAATGATTCCATATGTTCAGTGCTTTTGTATTCAGTCTCTTCATTGCATTGACACCTCCTCATATCGTCAATTCGCTATAAACTAATTAAAAAATCAGTCATTTTACTTTCTCATATCTAAATCAATTTTTTTCAGCAAACGATATATACTATAGTCTACGATTGATATGGTACAAGTATTAGAGTAAAGAGGCAAGTTAGTTTTGCCCTAATCACATGCGGGAGTTAGATTGACAATAGAAAATTTTGAGGTGAATGCTATGAAAATCTTTGCAGAGCCAAGAAACTGTCAATCCTATCGATTATGGAATTTATCTCTTTTTTTTGTGTGACGGTTTCATATATTCGAAAATCTTACTTTGATCCCATGTGCTATGTCAAATGCATTTTGGATTCTTTTATGATTCAAAAAATAAAATACTTCTGAGGAAGAAGCATTTCTATAGAATAAAAATGATATTAATAAATGGTGATTATAAGCATCAACTGATTCCAATGTAATTCAAAAGTGGATCTAAGAAAATAAAGATTCATGAGGGGGAACTTGTATTTCTGTTTACTCTCTCTACTTCCAAATTCAATCATTTCTAAAGTCATGCAATGAACGTTGACATCATTTCTACCAAAAAAATAAAAAGACCTTGACGTACATCATAGTTATAGTTTCGAGTTTTGGAGATAGTATCGGCATAAGTCAAAACCGGATACGGCTGCAAAGTCTTACTAATACATGGTTGATGCTCATAAAAATGTAATTAAAAAAAATGAAAGAATCAAGAACTGGATCACGATCAATCATAGCAAAAATTGAGATAAATTTATCGATCCAATTCTCATTTCTTAAATCATTTTCGACCTCGATCAGATTCAACGTCTAAACTGATTAATACAATAATAATGACTAGGGAAGGAGACTCCTAGAGGAAGAAAGCACCTAAGATGTAATTTCAATTTGGGTAGCATTTTAGTTTTCCTCAAGCAAAGGAAAATTTTGAATTCATTTTGATGGCTCTAAAGTTGTCTCCAGGATTCTTTTACCTAGATGATTTGATGAGACATGGATTCAATGTTATGTTTGGTCTTCTTTGTTTGTGAAATTATCTCCCATTTTTTTTAATAATATGTTTGCTGTTGTATAATTTTTTTCTCAAAAAATATTATTTTTCAATAAATAAAAAGTATAAAATTTTGGAATTCAATGAGTTCATGTTGAAATTTTGCTGAAAAGTTTCTTTCTATAAACCACCAATCGAGGAGAAGTTTGTGGGATCACCAATTTTTTAGTACAAGACGAAAATGGAACATATATAGCAGGGAGAAAGCAAAGAAACCAATACTTTATTTATTGATATGTTTACCCTTTATTGGTCTTATGATTAGTAGGCTATTGGTCATAGACAGCGTGCCCCCACATAGTTGCAGGCACATCTAAATTTGGGGTGTAAGGGATCTTGATCATTCTCCTGACATAATCCGAAGCCTTTATATTTTTGATTGCATTCTTGGCGACAAGTGCTGAGCGTGCAGCCATTAGGATCCAATATTTTCTGGCAATTCAGTGCATCTGCCTTGAGCACCATTGATGCAACTGCAATAATCATGATGCAGATATCAGTAAATAAACATTTTGCAGTAGTTCATCAAAACAAAAAGAAGTTAAGCTATCATTTACTGGACAAACCTGAGAAGACAAGGATGGCCAGAATGATGAAGGTAGTATAACAAATCTTAGCCATTGCTAATTCAATCTCGCTAATATAAACTAGAAAATACTCACCCACATGTTGAGTTCTTACTTCCGTACTTATAGTGGTATTTATAGAGAAAGTTTTGGAGCTTATCACTGTTACTGCTGGATTTCCACCGATGCTTTAGATGATGCCACCTGTAACAGGAGATCAACAGCATGCTGTGAGTTGGTCGGGTTTAATCCCGTGGTCTCTCCGACGCCTAATTGAGTATAGAACCAAGACAAGCAGATGGACTCGGATACATCCATCGGGTCCGTGCTGGGTGCTTCATCATTGGGGGCGTTAAGACCTGGTACAAGAAGAATCCGGATTAGTGGTGGATTTCAGGTGTGGGTCTTGCATGCACTCTCATGTCAGATTGGCGTGGCTTGTCCCTCTCCCATGGCTCACATTTAATGCTACCCCCGACATTTATTGCTATGGATTTATTGCATTTGGCTTGTATTTATTGAGTTTGATCCCCTCTATGTTAGGGTGATTTGGAGACACCTCTTTGGTGATTAGGTCTCAGTCGGCAAGTGGGCCCCTCTTGCGTTTTAAAAATACTTTTCAATGAGGCTTTGATTGGTTGCAAGGGAAATTAAATAAAATGAAAGTGAATTTCTAAAAATTAATACGAATTTTTTTTGTAATCATTCTTGCACATGCTATCATGACTATATAACTAATTCCAAATCATTCCTTATTTAGTAATTAACTTTTACTTTACTTTGTATCCAAATCCATTGCATCTAAAAAATAAAATAGAAATTTACATTTAATATGTATCATTACTAAATATGATAAGAAATTAAGGGTAATTTATGCAATCAAGTTGTAATTTAGAAATAAAAATTTCCTTTCTAGCATTAAAAATTTGCACTTCCCATCCTTTTAATTTTATTGCTATCGAACTAAGCCAAAAATTTCAAATTTAAGTCTGAAATATTTAGGAAACTTCAAAACCTTTAGGGGGATGTTCTCAAAACTTAGCAAGGACAAGAAGACTTTCTAAACTATCTGGAGAATTGATGATATGATCCTCAAAACATGCTCTGTAACATTAATTATTCATAATGTTTCTTTTTTGACTTTCATAGAAAAAATATGTATTATATGATATTGCATGTTAAATATTTTTTCCTACCCTTTCTTTTTTTTTTTAGGAAAAGCAGTGAAATGCATAACTCTCATGACCAAAAGGATAAAGAGAAACAATCTTATTCTAATAAAGAGAAACAGTTTTATTATAATAAGGAGAATAAAATTCCTCTAGATTACGTGGAGTTGCATTTACAGTATTAGAGGATATGATGTTTTGAAGAATGGATCCACAATAAGGTGAATAGTAACTGATGAATAGTAAGCCTATCTGTTAGCCGAGAATGAAAATAGACCTTGCTGATCAAGTCCATTCCTTTACATTAATATTTGTTAACAAAAGTAACACTTAAAAAGATAAAAATAAATGTTATATACAGACCTGATTTTATAGTCTAGATTTAAAGATAAACTTAGTTTCTGTCAAGACAGTTGATGCAGGAGAACACGAAAAACCATTTACTTGTTGAATTTGTACCCTAAGACTAGAACTGTGTTCGTTTATTCTCTAGAATGATTCCATATGTTCAGTGCTTTTGTATTCAGTCTCTTCATTGCTTTGACACCTCCTCATATCGTCAATTCGCTATAAACTAATTAAAAAATCAGTCATTTTACTTTCTCATATCTAAATCAATTTTTTTCAGCAAACGATATATACTATAGTCTACGATTGATATGGTACAAGTATTGGAGTAAAGAGGCAAGTTAGTTTTGCCCTAATCACATGCGGGAGTTAGATTGACAATAGAAAATTTTGAGGTGAATGCTATGAAAATCTTTGCAGAGCTGAAGAAACTGTCAATCCTATCTGATTATGGAATTTATCTCTTTTTTTGTGTGACGGTTTCATATATTCGAAAATCTTACTTTGATCCCATGTGCTATGTCAAATGCATTTTGGATTCTTTTATGATTCAAAAAATAAAATACTTCTGAGGAAGAAGCATTTCTATAGAATAAAAATGATATTAATAAATGGTGATTATAAGCATCAACTGATTCCAATGTAATTCAAAAGTGGATCTAAGAAAATAAAGATTCATGAGGGGGAACTTGTATTTCTGTTTACTCTCTCTACTTCCTAATTCAATCATTTCTAAAGTCATGCAATGAACGTTGACATCATTTCTACCAAAAAAATAAAAAGACCTTGACGTACATCATAGTTATAGTTTCGAGTTTTGGAGATAGTATCGGCATAAGTCAAAACCGGATACGGCTGCAAAGTCTTACTAATACATGGTTGATGCTCATAAAAATGTAATTAAAAAAAATGAAAGAATCAAGAACTGGATCACGATCAATCATAGCAAAAATTGAGATAAATTTATCGATCCAATTCTCATTTCTTAAATCATTTTCGACCTCGATCAGATTCAACGTCTAAACTGATTAATACAATAATAATGACTAGGGAAGGAGACTCCTAGAGGAAGAAAGCACCTAAGATGTAATTTCAATTTGGGTAGCATTTTAGTTTTCCTCAAGCAAAGGAAAATTTTGAATTCATTTTGATGGCTCTAAAGTTGTCTCCAGGATTCTTTTACCTAGATGATTTGATGAGACATGGATTCAATGTTATGTTTGGTCTTCTTTGTTTGTGAAATTATCTCCCATTTTTTTTAATAATATGTTTGCTGTTGTATAATTTTTTTCTCAAAAAATATTATTTATCAATAAATAAAAAGTATAAAATTTTGGAATTCAATGAGTTCATGTTGAAATTTTGCTGAAAAGTTTCTTTCTATAAACCACCAATCGAGGAGAAGTTTGTGGGATCACCAATTTTTTAGTACAAGACGAAAATGGAACATATATAGCAGGGAGAAAGCAAAGAACCCAATACTTTATTTATTGATATGTTTACCCTTTATTGGTCTTATGATTAGTAGGCTATTGGTCATAGACAGCGTGCCCCCACATAGTTGCAGGCACATCTAAATTTGGGGTGTAAGGGATCTTGATCATTCTCCTGACATAATCCGAAGCCTTTATATTTTTGATTGCATTCTTGGCGACAAGTGCTGAGCGTGCAGCCATTAGGATCCAATATTTTCTGGCAATTCAGTGCATCTGCCTTGAGCACCATTGATGCAACTGCAATAATCATGATGCAGATATCAGTAAATAAACATTTTGCAGTAGTTCATCAAAACAAAAAGAAGTTAAGCTATCATTTACTGGACAAACCTGAGAAGACAAGGATGGCCAGAATGATGAAGGTAGTATAACAAATCTTAGCCATTGCTAATTCAATCTCGCTAATATAAACTAGAAAATACTCACCCACATGTTGAGTTCTTACTTCCGTACTTATAGTGGTATTTATAGAGAAAGTTTTGGAGCTTATCACTGTTACTGCTGGATTTCAACCGATGCTTTAGATGATGCCACATGTAACAGGAGATCAACAGCATGCTGTGAGTTGGTCGGGTTTAATCCCGTGGTCTCTCCGACGCCTAATTGAGTATAGAACCAAGACAAGCAGATGGACTCGGATACATCCATCGGGTCCGTCTTTGGGTGCTTCATCATTGGGGGCGTTAAGACCTGGTACAAGAAGAATCCGGATTAGTGGTGGATTTCAGGTGTGGGTCTTGCATGCACTCTCATGTCAGATTGGCGTGGCTTGTCCCTCTCCCATGGCTCACATTTAATGCTACCCCCGACATTTATTGCTATGGATTTATTGCATTTGGCTTGTATTTATTGAGTTCGATCCCCTCTATGTTAGGGTGATTTGGAGACACCTCCTTGGTGATTAGGTCTCAGTCGACAACTGGGCCCCTCTTGCATTTTGAAATTACTTTTCATTGAGGCTTTGATTGGTTGCAAGGGAAATTAAATAAAAGGAAAGTGAATTTCTTAAACTTAATACGAATTTTTTTGTAATCATTCTGGCATATGCTATCATGACTATATAACTAATTCCAAATCATTCCTTATTTAGTAATTAACTTTTATTTCACTTTGCATCCAAATCCATTGCATCTAAAAAATAAAATAGAAATTTACATTTAATATGTATCATTACTAAATATGATAAGAAATTAAGGGTAATTTATGCAATCAAGTTGTAATTTAGAAATAAAAGTTTCCTTTCTAGCTTTAAAAATTTGCACTTCCCATCCTTTTAATTTTATTGCTATCGAACTAAGCCTAAAATTTCAATTTTCAGTTTGAAATTTTTAGAAAACTTCAAAACCTTTTGTGGGATGTGCTCAAAACTTAGCAAGGACAACAAGATTTTCTAAACTATCTGGGGAATTGATGATATGATCCTCAAAACATGCTCTGTAACATTAATTATTCATAATGTTTCATTTTTGTCTTTCATAGAAAAAATATGTATTATATGATATTGCATGTTAAATACTTTTTCCTTCCCTTTTTTTTTTTTTTGGAAAAGCAATGAAATGCATGACTCTCATGACCAAAAGGATAAAGAGAAATAATCTTATTCTAATAAAGAGAAACAGTTTTATTATAATAAGGAGAATAAAATTCCTCTAGATTACGTGGAGTTGCATTTACAGTATTAGAGGATATGATGTTTTGAAGAATGATCCACAATAAGGTGAATAGTAAGTGATGAATAGTAAGCCTATCTGTTAGCCGAGAATGAAAATAGACCTTGCTGATCAAGTTCGTTCCTTTACATTAATATTTGTTAACAAAAGTAACTCTTAAAAGATAAAAATAAATGTTATATATAGACCTGATTTTATAGTCTAGATTTAAAAATAAACTTAGCTTCTGTCAAGACAGTTGATGCAGGAGAACACGAAAAACCCTTTACTTGTTGAATTTGTACCCTAAGACTAGAACTGTGTTCGTTTATTCTCTAGAATGATTCCATATGTTCAATGCTTTTGTATTCAGTCTCTTCATTGCATTGACACCTCCTCATATCGTCAATTCGCTATAAACTAATTAAAAAATCAGTCATTTTACTTTCTCATATCTAAATCAATTTTTTTCAGCAAACGATATATACTATAGTCTACGATTGATATGGTACAAGTATTGGAGTAAAGAGGCAAGTTAGTTTTGCCCTAATCACATGCGGGAGTTAGATTGACAATAGAAAATTTTGAGGTGAATGCTATGAAAATCTTTGCAGAGCTGAAGAAACTGTCAATCCTATCTGATTATGGAATTTATCTCTTTTTTTGTGTGACGGTTTCATATATTCGAAAATCTTACTTTGATCCCGTGTGCTATGTCAAATGCATTTTGGATTCTTTTATGATTCAAAAAATAAAATACTTCTGAGGAAGAAGCATTTCTATAGAATAAAAATGATATTAATAAATGGTGATTATAAGCATCAACTGATTCCAATGTAATTCAAAAGTGGATCTAAGAAAATAAAGATTCATGAGGGGGAACTTTTATTTCTGTTTACTCTCTCTACTTCCTAATTCAATCATTTCTAAAGTCATGCAATGAACGTTGACATCATTTCTACCAAAAAAAATAAAAAGACCTTGACGTACATCATAGTTATAGTTTCGAGTTTTGGAGATAGTATCGGCATAAGTCAAAACCGGATACGGCTGCAAAGTCTTACTAATACATGGTTGATGCTCATAAAATTGTAATTAAAAAAAAATGAAAGAATCAAGAACTGGATCACGATCAATCATAGCAAAAATTGAGATAAATTTATCGATCCAATTCTCATTTCTTAAATCATTTTCGACCTCGATCAGATTCAACGTCTAAACTGATTAATACAATAATAATGACTAGGGAAGGAGACTCCTAGAGGAAGAAAGCACCTAAGATGTAATTTCAATTTGGGTAGCATTTTAGTTTTCCTCAAGCAAAGGAAAATTTTGAATTCATTTTGATGGCTCTAAAGTTGTCTCCAGGATTCTTTTACCTAGATGATTTGATGAGACATGGATTCAATGTTATGTTTGGTCTTCTTTGTTTGTGAAATTATCTCCCATTTTTTTTAATAATATGTTTGCTGTCGTATAATTTTTTTCTCAAAAAATATTATTTTTCAATAAATAAAAAGTATAAAATTTTGGAATTCAATGAGTTCATGTTGAAATTTTGCTGAAAAGTTTCTTTCTATAAACCACCAATCGAGGAGAAGTTTGTGGGATCACCAATTTTTTAGTACATGACGAAAATAGAACATATATAGCAGGGAGAAAGCAAAGAACCCAATACTTTATTTATTGATATGTTTACCCTTTATTGGTCTTATGATTAGTAGGCTATTGGTCATAGACAGCGTGTCCCCCACATAGTTGCGGGCACATCTAAATTTGGGGTGTAAGGGATCTTGATCATTCTCCTGACATAATCCGAAGCCTTTATATTTTTGATTGCATTCTTGGCGACAAGTGCTGAGCGTGCAGCCATTAGGATCCAATATTTTCTGGCAATTCAGTGCATCTGCCTTGAGCACCATTGATGCAACTGCAATAAACATGATGCAGATATCAGTAAATAAACATTTTGCAGTAGTTCATCAAAACAAAAAGAAGTTAAGCTATCATTTACTGGACAAACCTGAGAAGACAAGGATGGCCAGAATGATGAAGGTAGTATAACAAATCTTAGCCATTGCTAATTCAATCTCGCTAATATAAACTAGAAAATACTCACCCACATGTTGAGTTCTTACTTCCGTACTTATAGTGGTATTTATAGAGAAAGTTTTGGAGCTTATCACTGTTACTGCTGGATTTCAACCGATGCTTTAGATGATGCCACCTGTAACAGGAGATCAACAACATGCTGTGAGTTGGTCGGGTTTAATCCCGTGGTCTCTCCGACGCCTAATTGAGTATAGAACCAAGACAAGCAGATGGACACGGATACATCCATCGGGTCCGTGCTGGGTGCTTCATCATTGGGGGCGTTAAGACCTGGTACAAGAAGAATCCGGATTAGTGGTGGATTTCAGGTGTGGGTCTTGCATGCACTCTCATGTCAGATTGGCGTGGCTTGTCCCTCTCCCATGGCTCACATTTAATGCTACCCCGACATTTATTGCTATGGATTTATTGCATTTGGCTTGTATTTATTGAGTTCGATCCCCTCTATGTTAGGGTGATTTGGAGACACCTCCTTGGTGATTAGGTCTCAGTCGACAACTGGGCCCCTCTTGCATTTTGAAATTACTTTTCATTGAGGCTTTGATTGGTTGCAAGGGAAATTAAATAAAAGGAAAGTGAATTTCTTAAACTTAATACGAATTTTTTTTGTAATCATTCTGGCATATGCTATCATGACTATATAACTAATTCCAAATCATTCCTTATTTAGTAATTAACTTTTATTTCACTTTGCATCCAAATCCATTGCATCTAAAAAATAAAATAGAAATTTACATTTAATATGTATCATTACTAAATATGATAAGAAATTAAGGGTAATTTATGCAATCAAGTTGTAATTTAGAAATAAAAGTTTCCTTTCTAGCTTTAAAAATTTGCACTTCCCATCCTTTTAATTTTATTGCTATCGAACTAAGCCTAAAATTTCAATTTTCAGTTTGAAATATTTAGAAAACTTCAAAACCTTTCGTGGGATGTGCTCAAAACTTAGCAAGGACAACAAGATTTTCTAAACTATCTGGGGAATTGATGATATGATCCTCAAAACATGCTCTGTAACATTAATTATTCATAATGTTTCATTTTTGTCTTTCATAGAAAAAATATGTATTATATGATATTGCATGTTAAATACTTTTTCCTTCCCTTTTTTTTTTTTTTGGAAAAGCAATGAAATGCATGACTCTCATGACCAAAAGGATAAAGAGAAATAATCTTATTCTAATAAAGAGAAACAGTTTTATTATAATAAGGAGAATAAAATTCCTCTAGATTACGTGGAGTTGCATTTACAGTATTAGAGGATATGATGTTTTGAAGAATGATCCACAATAAGGTGAATAGTAAGTGATGAATAGTAAGCCTATCTGTTAGCCGAGAATGAAAATAGACCTTGCTGATCAAGTTCGTTCCTTTACATTAATATTTGTTAACAAAAGTAACTCTTAAAAGATAAAAATAAATGTTATATATAGACCTGATTTTATAGTCTAGATTTAAAAATAAACTTAGCTTCTGTCAAGACAGTTGATGCAGGAGAACACGAAAAAACCCTTTACTAGTTGAATTTGTACCCTAAGACTAGAACTGTGTTCGTTTATTCTCTAGAATGATTCCATATGTTCAATGCTTTTGTATTCAGTCTCTTCATTGCATTGACACCTCCTCATATCGTCAATTCGCTATAAACTAATCAAAAAATCAGTCATTTTACTTTCTCATATCTAAATTAATTTTTTTCAGCAAACGATATATACTATAGTCTACGATTGATATGGTACAAGTATTGGAGTAAAGAGGCAAGTTAGTTTTGCCCTAATCACATGCGGGAGTTAGATTGACAATAGAAAATTTTGAGGTGAATGCTATGAAAATCTTTGCAGAGCTGAAGAAACTGTCAATCCTATCTGATTATGGAATTTATCTCTTTTTTTGTGTGACGGTTTCATATATTTGAAAATCTTACTTTGATCCCGTGTGCTATGTCAAATGCATTTTGGATTCTTTTATGATTCAAAAAATAAAATACTTCTGAGGAAGAAGCATTTCTATAGAATAAAAATGATATTAATAAATGGTGATTATAAGCATCAACTGATTCCAATGTAATTCAAAAGTGGATCTAAGAAAATAAAGATTCATGAGGGGGAACTTTTATTTCTGTTTACTCTCTCTACTTCCTAATTCAATCATTTCTAAAGTCATGCAATGAACGTTGACATCATTTCTACCAAAAAAATAAAAAGAGCTTGACGTACATCATAGTTATAGTTTCGAGTTTTGGAGATAGTATCAGCATAAGTCAAAACCGGATACGGCTGCAAAGTCTTACTAATACATGGTTGATGCTCATAAAAATGTAATTAAAAAAAAATGAAAGAATCAAGAACTGGATCACGATCAATCATAGCAAAAATTGAGATAAATTTATCGATCCAATTCTCATTTCTTAAATCATTTTCGACCTCGATCAGATTCAACGTCTAAACTTATTAATACAATAATAATGACTAGGGAAGGAGACTCCTAGAGGAAGAAAGCACCTAAGATGTAATTTCAATTTGGGTAGCATTTTAGTTTTCCTCAAGCAAAGGAAAATTTTGAATTCATTTTGATGGCTCTAAAGTTGTCTCCGGGGATTCTTTTACCTAGATGATTTGATGAGACATGGATTCAATGTTATGTTTGGTCTTCTTTGTTTGTGAAATTATCTCCCATTTTTTTTAATAATATGTTTGCTGTCGTATAATTTTTTTCTCAAAAAATATTATTTTTCAATAAATAAAAAGTATAAAATTTTGGAATTCAATGAGTTCATGTTGAAATTTTGCTGAAAAGTTTCTTTCTATAAACCACCAATAGAGGAGAAGTTTGTGGGATCACCAATTTTTTAGTACATGACGAAAATAGAACATATATAACAGGGAGAAAGCAAAGAACCCAATACTTTATTTATTGATATGTTTACCCTTTATTGGTCTTATGATTAGTAGGCTATTGGTCATAGACAGCGTGCCCCCACATAGTTGCAGGCACATCTAAATTTGGGGTGTAAGGGATCTTGATCATTCTCCTGACATAATCCGAAGCCTTTATATTTTTGATTGCATTCTTGGCGACAAGTGCCGAGCGTGCAGCCATTAGGATCCAATATTTTTCGGCAATTCGGTGCATCCGCCTTGAGCACCATTGATGCAATCGCAATAAACATGATGCGGATATCAGTAAATAAACATTTTGCAGTAGTTCATCAAAACAAAAAGAAGTTAAGCTATCATTTACTGGACAAACCTGAGAAGACAAGGATGGCCAGAATGATGAAGGTAGTATAACAAATCTTAGCCATTGCTAATTCAATCTCGCTAATATAAACTAGAAAATACTCACCCACATGTTGAGTTCTTACTTCCGTACTTATAGTGGTATTTATAGAGAAAGTTTTGGAGCTTATCACTGTTACTGCTGGATTTCAACCGATGCTTTAGATGATGCCACCTGTAACAGGAGATCAACAGCATGCTGTGAGTTGGTCGGGTTTAATCCCGTGGTCTCTCCGACGCCTAATTGAGTATAGAACCAAGACAAGCAGATGGACTCGGATACATCCATCGGGTCCGTGTTGGGTGCTTCATCATTGGGGGCGTTAAGACCTGGTACAAGAAGAATCCGGATTAGTGGTGGATTTTAGGTGTGGGTCTTGCATGCACTCTCATGTCAGATTGGCGTGGCTTGTCCCTCTCCCATGGCTCACATTTAATGCTACCCCCGACATTTATTGCTATGGATTTATTGCATTTGGCTTGTATTTATTGAGTTCGATCCCCTCTATGTTAGGGTGATTTGGAGACACCTCCTTGGTGATTAGGTCTCAGTCGACAACTGGGCCCCTCTTGCATTTTGAAATTACTTTTCATTGAGGCTTTGATTGGTTGCAAGGGAAATTAAATAAAAGGAAAGTGAATTTCTTAAACTTAATACGAATTTTTTTTGTAATCATTCTAGCATATGCTATCATGACTATATAACTAATTCCAAATCATTCCTTATTTAGTAATTAACTTTTATTTCACTTTGCATCCAAATCCATTGCATCTAAAAAATAAAATAGAAATTTACATTTAATATGTATCATTACTAAATATGATAAGAAATTAAGGGTAATTTATGCAATCAAGTTGTAATTTAGAAATAAAAGTTTCCTTTCTAGCTTTAAAAATTTGCACTTCCCATCCTTTTAATTTTATTTCTATCGAACTAAGCCTAAAATTTCAAATTTCAGTTTGAAATATTTAGAAAACTTCAAAACCTTTTGTGGGATGTGATCAAAACTTAGCAAGGACAACAAGATTTTCTAAACTATCTGGGGAATTGATGATATGATCCTCAAAACATGCTCTGTAACATTAATTATTCATAATGTTTCTTTTTTGTCTTTCATAGAAGAAATATGTATTATATGATATTGCATGTTAAATACTTTTTCCTTCCCTTTTTTTTTTTTTTGGAAAAGCAATGAAATGCATGACTCTCATGACCAAAAGGATAAAGAGAAATAATCTTATTCTAATAAAGAGAGACAGTTTTATTATAATAAGGAGAATAAAATTCCTCTAGATTACGTGGAGTTGCATTTACAGTATTAGAGGATATGATGTTTTGAAGAATGATCCACAATAAGGTGAATAGTAAGTGATGAATAGTAAGCCTATCTGTTAGCCGAGAATGAAAATAAACCTTGCTGATCAAGTTCGTTCCTTTACATTAATATTTGTTAACAAAAGTAACTCTTAAAAGATAAAAATAAATGTTATATATAGACCTGATTTTATAGTCTAGATTTAAATATAAACTTAGCTTCTGTCAAGACAGTTGATGCAGGAGAACACGAAAAACACTTTACTTGTTGAATTTGTACCCTAAGACTAGAACTGCGTTCGTTTATTCTCTAGAATGATTCCATATGTTCAGTGCTTTTGTATTCAGTCTCTTCATTGCATTGACACCTCCTCATATCGTCAATTCGCTATAAACTAATTAAAAAATCAGTCATTTTACTTTCTCATATCTAAATCAATTTTTTTCAGCAAACAAAATATACTATAGTCTACGATTGATATGGTACAAGTATTGGAGTAAAGAGGCAAGTTAGTTTTGCCCTAATCACATGCGGGAGTTAGATTGACAATAGAAAATTTTGAGGTGAATGCTATGAAAATCTTTGCAGAGCTGAAGAAACTGTCAATCCTATCTGATTATGGAATTTATCTCTTTTTTTGTGTGACGGTTTCATATATTCGAAAATCTTACTTTGATCCCATGTGCTATGTCAAATGCATTTTGGATTATTTTATGATTCAAAAAATAAAATACTTCTGAGGAAGAAGCATTTCTATAGAATAAAAATGATATTAATAAATGGTGATTATAAGCATCAACTGATTCCAATGTAATTCAAAAGTGGATCTAAGAAAATAAAGATTCATGACGGGGAACTTGTATTTCTGTTTACTCTCTCTACTTCCTAATTCAATCATTTCTAAAGTCATGCAATGAACGTTGACATCATTTCTACCAAAAAAATAAAAAGACCTTGACGTACATCATAGTTATAGTTTCGAGTTTTGGAGATAGTATCGGCATAAGTCAAAACCGGATACGGCTGCAAAGTCTTACTAATACATGGTTGATGCTCATAAAAATGTAATTAAAAAAAATGAAAGAATCAAGAACTGGATCACGATCAATCATAGCAAAAATTGAGATAAATTTATCGATCCAATTCTCATTTCTTAAATCATTTTCGACCTCGATCAGATTCAACGTCTAAACTGATTAATAAAATAATAATGACTAGGGAAGGAGACTCCTAGAGGAAGAAAGCACCTAAGATGTAATTTCAATTTGGGTAGCATTTTAGTTTTCCTCAAGCAAAGGAAAATTTTGAATTCATTTTGATGGCTCTAAAGTTGTCTCCAGGATTCTTTTACCTAGATGATTTGATGAGACATGGATTCAATGTTATGTTTGGTCTTCTTTGTTTGTGAAATTATCTCCCATTTTTTTTAATAATATGTTTGCTGTTGTATAATTTTTTTCTCAAAAAATATTATTTATCAATAAATAAAAAGTATAAAATTTTGGAATTCAATGAGTTCATGTTGAAATTTTGCTGAAAAGTTTCTTTCTATAAACCACCAATCGAGGAGAAGTTTGTGGGATCACCAATTTTTTAGTACAAGACGAAAATGGAACATATATAGCAGGGAGAAAGCAAAGAACCCAATACTTTATTTATTGATATGTTTACCCTTTATTGGTCTTATGATTAGTAGGCTATTGGTCATAGACAGCGTGCCCCCACATAGTTGCAGGCACATCTAAATTTGGGGTGTAAGGGATCTTGATCATTCACCTGACATAATCCGAAGCCTTTATATTTTTTATTGCATTCTTGGCGACAAGTGCTGAGCGTGCAGCCATTAGGATCCAATATTTTCTGGCAATTCAGTGCATCTGCCTTGAGCACCATTGATGCAACTGCAATAAACATGATGCAGATATCAGTAAATAAACATTTTGCAGTAGTTCATCAAAACAAAAAGAAGTTAAGCTATCATTTACTGGACAAACCTGAGAAGACAAGGATGGCCAGAATGATGAAGGTAGTATAACAAATCTTAGCCATTGCTAATTCAATCTCGCTAATATAAACTAGAAAATACTCACCCACATGTTGAGTTCTTTCTTCCGTACTTATAGTGGTATTTATAGAGAAAGTTTTGGAGCTTATCACTGTTACTGCTGGATTTCCACCGATGCTTTAGATGCAGGAGATCAACAGCATGCTGTGAGTTTGTCGGGTTTAATCCCGTGGTCTCTCCGACGCCTAATTGAGTATAGAACCAAGACAAGCAGATGGACTCGGATACATCCATCGGGTCCGTGCTGGGTGCTTCATCATTGGGGGCGTTAAGACCTGGTACAAGAAGAATCCGGATTAGTGGTGGATTTCAGGGGTGGGTCTTGCATGCACTCTCATGTCAGATTGGCGTGGCTTGTCCCTCTCCCATGGCTCACATTTAATGCTACCCCCGACATTTATTGCTATGGATTTATTGCATTTGGCTTGTATTTATTGAGTTTGATCCCCTCTATGTTAGGGTGATTTGGAGACACCTCCTTGGTGATTAGGTCTCATTCGACAACTGGGCCCCTCTTGCATTTTGAAATTACTTTTCATTGAGGCTTTGATTGGTTGCAAGGGAAACTAAATAAAAGGAAAGTGAATTTCTTAAACTTAATACGAATTTTTTTTGTAATCATTCTAGCATATGCTATCATGACTATATAACTAATTCCAAATCATTCCTTATTTAGTAATTAACTTTTATTTCACTTTGCATCAAAATCCATTGCATCTAAAAAATAAAACAGAAATTTACATTTAATATATATCATTACTAAATATGATAAGAAATTAAGGGTAATTTATGCAATCAAGTTGTAATTTAGAAATAAAAGTTTCCTTTCTAGCTTTAAAAATTTGCACTTCCCATCCTTTTAATTTTATTGCTATCGAACTAAGCCTAAAATTTCAAATTTCAGTTTGAAATATTTAGAAAACTTCAAAACCTTTCGTGGGATGTGCTCAAAACTTAGCAAGGACAACAAGATTTTCTAAACTATCTGGGGAATTGATGATATGATCCTCAAAACATGCTCTGTAACATTAATTATTCATAATGTTTCTTTTTTGTCTTTCATAGAAAAAATATGTATTATATGATATTGCATGTTAAATACTTTTTCCTTCCCTTTTTTTTTTTTTTTGGAAAAGCAATGAAATGCATGACTCTCATGACCAAAAGGATAAAGAGAAATAATCTTATTCTAATAAAGAGAAACAGTTTTATTATAATAAGGAGAATAAAATTCCTCTAGATTACATAGAGTTGCATTTACAGTATTAGAGGATATGATGTTTTGAAGAATGATCCACAATAAGGTGAATAGTAAGTGATGAATAGTAAGCCTATCTGTTAGTCGAGAATGAAAATAAACCTTGCTGATCAAGTTCGTTCCTTTACATTAATATTTGTTAGCAAAAGTAACTCTTAAAAGATAAAAATAAATGTTATATATAGACCTGATTTTATAGTCTAGATTTAAAAATAAACTTAGCTTCTGTCAAGACAGTTGATGCAGGAGAACACGAAAAACCCTTTACTTGTTGAATTTGTACCCTAAGACTAGAACTGTGTTCGTTTATTCTCTAGAATGATTCCATATGTTCCGTGCTTTTGTTTTCAGTCTCTTCATTGCATTGACACCTCCTCATATCGTCAATTCGCTATAAACTAATTAAAAAATCAGTCATTTTACTTTATCGTATCTAAATCAATTTTTTTCATTAAACGATATATACTGTAGTCTACGATTGTTATGGTACAAGTATTGGAGTAAAGAGGCAAGTTAGTTTTTCCCTAATCAGATGCGGGAGATAGATTGACAATAGAAAATTTTGAGGTGAATGCTATGAAAATCTTTGCAGAGTTGAAGAAATCGTCTTTCCTATCTGATTATGGAATTTATCTCTTTTTTTATGTGGTACTTTCATATATTCGAAAATCTTACTTTGATCCCATGTGCTATGTCAAATGCATTTTGGATTCTTTTATGATTCAAAAAATAAAATACTTCTGAGGAAGAAGCATTTCTATAGAATAAAAATGATATTAATAAATGGTGGTTATAAGCATCAACTGATTCCAATGTAATTCAAAAGTGGATCTAAGAAAATAAAGATTCATGAGGGGGAACTTGTATTTCTGTTTACTCTCTCTACTTCCTAATTCAATCATTTCTAAGGTCATGCAATGAACGTTGGCATCATTTCTACCAAAAAAAATAAAAAGACCTTGACGTACATCATAGTTATAGTTCCGAGTTTTGGAGATAGTATCGGCATAAGTCAAAACCGGATACGGCTGCAAAGTCTTACTAATACATGGTTGATGCTGATAAAAATGTAATTAAAAAAAAATGAAAGAATCAAGAACTAGATCACGATCAATCATAGCAAAAATTGATATAAATTGATCGATCCAATTGTCATTTCTAAAATCATTTTCAACCTCGATCAGATTCAACATCTAAACTGATTAATACAATAATAATGACTAGGGAAGGGGACTCCTAGATGAAGAAAGCACCTAAGATGTAAATTTCAATTTGGGTAGCATTTTAGTTTTCCTCCAGCAAATGAAAATTTTGAATTCATTTTGATGGCTCTAAAGTTGTCACTAGGATTCTTTTACCCAGATGATTTGATGAGACATGGATTCAATGTTATGTTTGGTCTTCTTTGTTTGTGAAATTATCTCTCATTTTTTTAATAACAAGTTTTCTGTTGTATAATTTTTTTCTCAAAAAATAATTTTTTTTTTCAATAAATAAAAAAGTATAAAATTTTGGAATTCAATGAGTACATGTTGAAATTTTGCTGAAAAGTTTCTTTCTATAAACCACCAATCGAGGAGAAGTTTGTGGGATCACAATTTTTTAGTACAAGACGAAAATGGAACATATATAGCAGGGAGAAACGCAAAGAACCGAATACTTTATTTATTGATATGTTTGCCCTTTATTGGTCTTTTGGTTAGCAGGCTATTGGTCATAGACAGCGTGCCCCCACATAGTTGCAGACACATCTAAATTTGGGGTGTAAGGGATCTCGATCATTCTCCTGACATAATCCGAAGCCTTTATATTTTTTATTGCATTCTTGGCGACAAGTGCTGAGCATGCAGCCATTAGGATCCAATATTTTCTGGCAATTCAGTGCATCTGTCTTGAGCACCATTGATGCAACTGCAATAAATATGATGCAGATATCAGTAAATAAACATTTTGCAGTAGTTCATCAAAACAAAAATAAGTTAAGCTATCATTTATTGGACAAACCTGAGAAGACAAGGATGGCCAGAATGATGAAGGTAGTCTATCAAACCTTAGCCATTGCTAATTCAATCTCGCTAATATAAACTAGAAAATACTCTCCCACATGTTGAATTCTTGCTTCCGTACTTATAGTGATATTTAGAGAGAATGTTTTGGAGCTTATCACTGTTATTGCTGGATTTCAACCGATGCTTTAGATGATGCCACCTGTAACAGGAGATCAACAGCATGCAGTGAGTTGGTCGGGTTTAATCCAGTGGTCTCTCCGACGCCTAAGTGAGTATAGAACCAAGACAAGCAGATGGACTCGGATACACCTCTTTGGTGATTAGGTTTACCATCCTTTTAATTTTATTGCTATCGAGCCAAGCCTAAAATTTCAAATTTAAGTCTGAAATATTTAGGAAACTTCAAAACCTTTAGTGGGATGTGCTCAAAACTTAGCAAGGACAACAAAACTTTCAAAATTATCTGGGTAATTGATGATAAGATCCTCAAAACATGCTCTGTAACATTAATTATTCATAATGTTTCTTTTTTGTCTTTCATAGAAAAAATATGTATTATATGATATTGCATGTTAAATACTTTTTCCTTCCCTATTTTTTTTTTTTGGAAAAGCAATGAAATGCATGACTCTCATGACCAAAAGGATAAAGAGAAACAATCTTATTCTAATAGAGAGAAACAGTTTTATTATAATAAGGAGAATAAAATTCCTCTAGATTACGTGTAGTTGCATTTACAGTATTAGAGGATATGATGTTTTGAAGAATGGATCCACAGTAAGGTGAATAGTAACTGATGAATAGTAAGCCTATCTGTTAGTCGAGAATGAAAATAGACCTTGCTGATCAAGTCCGTTCCTTTACATTAATATTTGTTAACAAAAGTAACACTTAAAAAGATAAAAATAAATGTTATATATAGACCTGATTTTATAGTCTAGATTTAAAGATAAACTTAGCTTCTGTCAAGACAGTTGATGCAGGAGAACACGAAATACCCTTTAATTGTTGAATTTGTACCCTAAGACTAGAACTGTGTTCGTTTATTCTCTAGAATGGTTCCATATGTTCGGTGCTTTGGTATTCAGTCTCTTCACTGCATTGACACCTCCTCATATCGTCAATTCGCTATAAACTAATTAAAAAATCAGTCATTTTACTTTATCATATCTAAATTAATTTTTTTCAGCAAACGATATATACTATAGTCTACGATTGTTATGGTACAAGTATTGGAGTAAAGAGGCAAGTTAGTTTTGCCCTAATCACATGTGGGAGTTTGATTGACAATAGAAAATTTTGAGGTGAATGCTATGAAAATTTTTGCAGAGCTGAAGAAACCGTCAATCCTATCTGATTATGGAATTTATCTCTTTTTTTCTGTGGCGGTTTCATATATTCGAAAATCTTACTTTGATCCCATGTGCTATGTCAAATGCATTTTGGATTCTTTTATGATTCAAAAAATAAAAATTTCTGAAGAAGAAGCATTTCTACAGAATAAAAATGATATTAATAAATGGTGATTATAAGCATCAATTGATTCCAATGTAATTCAAAAGTGGACCTAAGAAAATAAAGATTCATGAGGGGGTACTTATATTTCTGTTTACTCTCTCTACTAACTAATTCAATCATTTCTAAGGTCATGCAATGAATGTTGACATCATTTCTACCAAAAAAATAAAAAGACCTTGACGTACATCATAGTTATAGTTCCAAGTTTTGGAGATAGTATCGGCATAAGTCAAAACCGGATACGGCTGCAAAGTCTTACTAATAAATGGTTGATGCTGATAAAAATGTAATTAAAAAAAAATGAAAGAATCAAGAACTGGATCACGATCAATCATAGCAAAAATTGATATAAATTGATCGATTCAATTCTAATTTCTTCAAACATTTTCGACCTCGATCAGATTCAACGGCTAAACTGATTAATACAATAATAATGACTAGGGAAGGGGACTCCTAGAGGAAGAAAGCACCTAAGATGTAAATTTCAATTTGGGTAGCATTTTAGTTTTCCTCAAGCAAATGAAAATTTTGAATTCATTTTGATGGCTCTAAAGTTGTCTCCAGGATTCTTTTACCCAGATGATTTGATGAAACATGGATTCAATATTATGTTTGGTCTTCTTTGTTTGTGAAATTATCTCTCATTTTTTTTAAAATATCTTTGCTGTTGTATAATTTTTTTCTCAAAAAATATTATTTTCCAATAAATAAAAAAGTATAAAATTTTGGAATTCAATGAGTTCATGTTGAAATTTTGCTGAGAAAGAAAAAAACCACCAATCGAGGAGAAAATTGTGGGATCACCATTTTTTTAGTACAAGACGAAAATGGAACATATATAGCAGGGAGAAAGCAAAGAACCCAATACTTTATTTATTGATATGTTTGCCCTTTATTGGTCTTATGATTAGTAGGTTATTGGTAATGGACAGCGTGCCCCCACATAGTTGCAGACACATCTAAATTTGGGGTGTAAGGGATCTCGATCATTCTCCTAACATAATCCGAAGCCTTTATATTTTTTATTGCATTCTTGGTGACAAGTGCTGAGCGTGCAGCCATTAGGATCCAATATTTTCTGGCAATTCAGTGCATCTACCTTGAGCTCCATTGATGCAACTGCAATAAACATGATACAGATATCAGTAAATAAACATTTTGCAGTAGTTCATCAACACAAAAAGAAGTTAGTATAACAAACCTTAGCCATTGCTAATTCAATCTCGCTAATATATACTAGAAAATGCTCACCCACATGTTGAGTTCTTGCTTCCGTACTTATAGTGGTATTTAGAGAGAAAGTTTTGGAGCTTATCACTGTTATTGCTGGATTTCAACCGATGCTTTAGATGATGCCACCTGTAACAGTAGATCAACAGCATGCAGTGAGTTGGTCGGGTTTAATCCCGTGGTCTCTCCGATGGCTAAATGAGTATAGAACCAAGACAAGCAGATGCACTCGGATACATCCATCGGGTCTGTGCTGGGTGCTTCATCATTGGGGGCGTTAAGACCTGGTACAAGAAGAATCCGGATTAGTAGTGGATTTCGGGTGTGGGTCTTGCACCCGCTCTCATGTCAGATTGGCGTGGCTTGTCCCTCTCCCATGGCTCACATTTAATGCATACCTCCGGCATTTATTGCTATGGATTTATTGCATATGGCTTGTATTTATTGAGTTTGATCCCCTCTATGTTAGGGTGATTTGGAGACACCTCTTTGGTGATTAGGTCTCAGTCGGCAAGTGGGCCGCTCTAGCGTTTTAAAAATACTTTTCATTGAGGCTTTGATTGGTTGCAAGGGAAATTAAATAAAAGGAAAGTGAATTTCTTAAAATTAATACGAATTTTTTTTGTAATCATTCTTGCACATGCTATCATGACTATCTAACTAATTCCAAATCATTCCTTATTTAGTAATTAACTTTTACTTCACTTTGCATCCAAATCCATTGCATCTAAAAATTAAAATAGAAATTTATATTTAATATGTATCATTACTAAATATGATAAGAAATTAAGGGTAATTTATGCAATCAAGTTGTAATTTAGAAATAAAAATTTCTTTTCTAGCATTAAAAATTTGCATTTCCCATCCTTTTGATTTTATTGCTATCGAACTAAGCCTAAAATTTCAAATTTAAGTCTGAAATATTTAGGAAACTTCAAAACTTTAGTGGGATGTGCTCAAAACTTAGCAAGGACAAGAAGACTTTCTAAACTATCTGGGGAATTGATGATATGATCCTCAAAACATGCCCTATAACATTAATTATTCATAATGTTTCTTTTTTGTCTTTCATAGAAAAAATATGTATTATATGATATTGCATGTTAAATACTTTTTCCTTCCCTTTTTTTTTTTTTTTGGAAAAGCAATGAAATGCATGACTCTTATGACCAAAAGAATAAAGAGAAACAATCTTATTCTAATAGAGAGAAACAATTTTATTATAATAAGGAGAATAAAATTCCTCTAGATTACGTGGAGTTGCATTTACAGTATTAGAGGATATGATGTTTTGAAGAATGGATCCACAATAAGGTGAATAGTAACTGATGAATAGTAAGCCTATCTGTTAGTCGAGAATGAAAATAGACCTTGCTGATCAAGTCCGTTCCTTTACATTAATATTTGTTAACAAAAGTAATACTTAAAAAGATAAAAATAAATGTTATATATAGACCTGATTTTATAGTCTAGATTTAAAGATAAACTTAGTTTCTGTCAAGACAGTTGATGCTGGAGAACATGAAAAACCCTTTACTTGTTGAATTTGTACCCTAAGATTAGAACTGTGTTCGTTTATTCTCTAGAATGATTACATATGTTCAGTGCTTTTGTATTCAGTCTCTTCATTGCATTGACACCTCCTCATATCGTCAATTCGCTATAAACTAATTAAAAAATCAGTCATTTTACTTTATCATATCTAAATCAATTTTTTTCAGCAAACGATATATACTATAGTCTACGATTGTTATGGTACAAGTATTGGAGTAAAGAGGCAAGTTAGTTTTGCCCTAATCACATGCGGGAGTTAGATTGACAATAGAAAATTTTGAGGTGAATGCTATGAAAATCTTTGCAGAGCTGAAGAAACTGTCAATCCTATCTGATTATGGAATTTATCTCTTTTTTTGTGTGACGGTTTCATATATTCAAAAATCTTACTTTGATCCCATGTGCTATGTCAAATGCATTTTGGATTCTTTTATGATTCAAAAAATAAAATACATCTGAGGAAGAAGCATTTCTACAGAATAAAAATGATATTAATAAATGGTGATTATAAGCATCAACTGACTCCAATGTAATTCAAAAGTGGATCTAAGAAAATAAAGATTCATGAGGGGGAACTTGTATTTCTGTTTACTCTCTCTACTTCCTAATTCAATCATTTCTAAGGTCATGCAATGAACGTTGACATCATTTCTACCAAAAAAATAAAAAGACCTTGACGTATATCATAGTTATAGTTCCGAGTTTTGGAGATAGTATCGGCAAAAGTCAAAACCGGATACGGCTGCAAAGTCTTACTAATACATGGTTGATGCTCATAAAAATGTAATTAAAAAAAATGAAAGAATCAAGAACTAGATCACGATCAATCATAGCAAAAATTGATATAAATTGATCGATCCAATTCTCATTTCTAAAATCATTTTCGACCTCGATCAGATTCAACGTCTAAACTGATTAATACAATAATAATGACTAGGGAAGGGGACTCCTAGAGGAAGCAAGCAGCTAAGATGTAAATTTCAATTTGGGTAGCATTTTAGTTTTCCTCAAGCAGATGAAAATTTTGAATTCATTTTGATGGCTCTAAAGTTGTCACCAGGATTCTTTTATCCAGATGATTTGATTAGACATAGATTCAATGTTATGTTTGGTCTTCTTTGTTTGTGAAATTATCTCTCATTTTTTTAATTACATGTTTGCTGTTGTATAATTTTTTTCTCAAAAAATATTATTTTTCAATAAATAAAAAAGTATAAAATTTTGGAATTCAATGAGTACATGTTGAAATTTTGCTGAAAAGTTTCTTTCTATAAACCACCAATCGAGGAGAAGTTTGTGGGATTAGCAATTTTTTAGCACAAGACGAAAATGGAACATATATAGCAGGGAGAAAGCAAAGTACCCAATACTTTATTTATTGATATGTTTGCCCTTTATTTGTCTTATGATTAGTAGGCTATTGGTCATAGACAACGTGCCCCCACATAGTTGCAGACACATCTAAATTTGGGGTGTAAGGGATCTCGATCATTCTCCTGACATAATCCGAAGCCTTTATATTTTTGATTGCATTCTTGGCGACAAGTGCTGAGCGTGCAGCCATTAGGATCCAATATTTTCTGGCAATTCAGTGCATCTGCCTTGAGCACCATTGATGCAACTGCAATAAACATGATGCAGATATCAGTAAATAAACATTTTGCAGTAGTTCATCAAAACAAAAAGAAGTTAAGCTATCATTTACTGGACATACCTGAGAAGACAAGGATGGCCAGAATGATGAAGGTAGTATAACAAACCTTAGCCATTGCTAATTCAATCTCGCTAATATAAACTAGAAAATACTCACCCACATGTTGAGTTCTTACTTCCGTACTTATAGTGGTATTTAGAGAGAAAGTTTTGGAGCTTATCACAGTTATTGCTGGATTTCAGCCGATGCTTTAGATGATACCACCTGTAACAAGAGATCAACAGCATGCAGTGAGTTGGTAGGGTTTAATCCCGTGGTCTCTCCGACGCCTAATTGAGTATAGAACCAAGACAAGCAGATGGACTCGGATACATCCATCGGGTCCGTGCTGGGTGCTTCATCATTGGGGGCGTTAAGACCTGGTACAAGAAGAATTCGGATTAGTAGTGGATTTCAGGTGTGGGTCTTGCATGCACTCTCTTGTCAGAATGGCGTGGCTTGTCCCTCTCCCATGGCTCACATTTAATGCATACCCCCGGCATTTATTGCTATGTATTTATTGCATTTGGCTTGTATTTATTGAGTTTGATCCCCTCTATGTTAGGGTGATTTGGACACACCTCCTTGGTGATTAGGTCTCAGACGGCAACTGGGCCCTTCTTGCATTTTAAAATTACTTTTCATTGAGGCTTTGATTGGTTGCAAGGGAAATTAAATGAAAGGAAAGTGAATTTCTTGAACTTAATACGAATTTTTTTTGTAATCATTCTAGCACATGCTATCATGACTATATAACTATTTCCAAATCATTCCTTACTAAGTAATTAACTTTTATTTCACTTTGCATCCAAATCCATTGCATCTAAAAAATAAAACAGAAATTTACATTTAATATATATCATTACTAAATATGATAAAAAATTAAGGGTAATTTATGCAATCAAGTTGTAATTTAGAAATAAAAGCTTCCTTTCTAGCTTTAAAAATTTGCACTTCCCATCCTTTTAATTTTATTGCTATCGAACTAAGCCTAAAATTTCAAATTTCAGTTTGAAATATTTAGGAAACTTCAAAACCTTTAGTGGGATGTGCTCAAAACTAAGCAAGGACAACAAGATTTTCTAAACTATCTGGGGAATTGATGATATGATCCTCAAAACATGCTCTGTAACATTAATTATTCATAATGTTTCTTTTTTATCTTTCATAGAAAAAATATGTATTATATGATATTGCATGTTAAATACTTTTTCCTTCCCTTATTTTTTTTTTTTTTTTTGGAAAAGCAATGAAATGCATTACTCTCATGACCAAAAGGATAAAGAGAAACAATTTTATTCTAATAAAGAGAAACAGTTTTATTATAACCAGGAGAATAAAATTCCTCTAGATTACGTGGAGTTGCATTTACAGTATTAGAGGATATGATGTTTTGAAGAATGGATCCACAATAAGGTGAATAGTAAGTGAAGAATAGTAAGCCTATCTGTTAGCCGAGAATGAAAATAGACCTTGCTGATCAAGTTCGTTCATTTACATTAATATTTGTTAACAAAAGTAACACTTAAAAGATAAAAATAAATGTTATATATAGACCTGATTTTATAGTCTAGATTTTAAAATAAACTTAGCTTCTGTCAAGACAATTGATGCAGGAGAACACGAAAAACCCTTTACTTGTTGAATTTGTACCCTAAGACTAAAACTTTGTTCGTTTATTCTCTAGAATGGTTACATATGTTCAGTGCTTTTGTATTCAGTCTCTTCATTGCATTGACACCTCCTCATATCGTCAATTCGCTATAAACTAATTAAAAAATCAGTCATTTTAGTTTATCATATCTAAATCAATTTTTTTCAGTAAACGATATATACTGTAGTCTATGATTTGTAATGGTACAAGTATTGGAGTCAAGAGGCAAGTTAGTTTTGCCCTAATCAGATGCGGGAGTTATATTGACAATAGAAAATTTTGAGGTGAATGCTATGAAAATCTTTGCAGAGTTGAAAAAACCGTCTTTCCTATCTTATTATGGAATTTATCTCTTTTTTTGTGTGGCAGTTTCATATATTCGAAAATCTTACTTTGATCCCATGTGCTATGTCAAATGCATTTTGGATTCTTTTATGATTCAAAAAATAAAATACTTCTGAGGAAGAAGCATTTCTACAGAATAAAAATGATATTAATAAATGGTGGTTATAAGCATCAATTGATTCCAATGTAATTCAAAAGTGGATCTAAGAAAATAAAGATTCATGAGGGGGAACTTGTATTTCTGTTTACTCTCTCTACTTCCTAATTCAATCATTTCTAAGGTCATGCAATGAACGTTGACATCATTTCTACCAAAAATAAATAAAAAGACCTTGACGTACATCATAGTTATAGTTCCGAGTTTTGGAGATAGTATCGGCATAAGTCAAAACCGGATACGGCTGCAAAGTCTTACTAATACATGGTTGATGCTGACAAAAATGTAATTAAAAAAAAATGAAAGAATCAAGAACTAGATCATGATCAATCATAGCAAAAATTGATATAAATTGATCGATCCAATTCTCATTTCTAAAATCATTTTCGACCTCGATCAGATTCAACGTCTAAACTGATTAATACAATAATAATGACTAGGGAAGGGGACTCCTAGAGGAAGAAAGCACCTAAGATGTAAATTTCAATTTGGGTAGCATTTATGTTTTCCTCAAGCAAATGAAAATTTTGAATTCATTTTGATGGCTCTAAAGTTGTCACCAGGATTCTTTTATCCAGATGATTTGATGAGACATGGATTCAATGTTATGTTTGGTCTTCTTTGTTTGTGAAATTATCTCTCATTTTTTTAATTACATGTTTGCTGTTGTATAATTTTTTTCTCAAAAAATATTATTTTTTAATAAATAAAAAAGTATAAAATTTTGGAATTCAATTAGTACATGTTGAAATTTTGCTGAAAAGTTTCTTTCTATAAACCACCAATCGAGGAGAAATTTGTGGGATCAGCAATTTTTTAGTACAAGACGAAAATGGAACATATATAGCAGGGAGAAAGCAAAGAACCAAATACTTTATTTATTGATATGTTTGCCCTTTATTTGTCTTATGATTAGTAGGCTATTGGTCATAGACAGCGTGCCCCCACATAGTTGCAGACACATCTAAATTTGGGGTGTAAGGGATCTCGATCATTCTCCTGACATAATCCGAAGCCTTTATATTTCTGATTGCATTCTTGGCGACAAGTGCTGAGCGTGCAGCCATTAGGGTCCAATATTTTCTGGCAATTCAGTGCATCTGCCTTGAGCACCATTGATGCAACTGCAATAAACATGATGCAAATATCAGTAAAAAAACATTTTGCAGTAGTTCATCAAAACAAAAAGAAGTTAAGCTATCATTTATTGGACAAACCTGAGAAGACAAGGATGGCCAGAATGATGAAGGTCGTATAACAAACCTTAGCCATTGCTAATTCAATCTCGCTAATATAAACTAGAAAAAACTCACCCACATGTTGAGTTCTTACTTCCGTACTTATAGTGATATTTAGAGAGAAAGTTTTGGAGCTTATCACTGTTATTGCTGGATTTCAACCGATGCTTTAGATGATGCCACCTGTAACAGGAGATCAGCAGCATGCAGTGAGTTGGTCGGGTTTAATCCCGTGGTCTCTCCGACGCCTAAGTGAGTATAGAACCAAGACAAGCAGATGGACTCGGATACATCCATCGGGTCCGCGCTGGGTGCTTCATCATTGGGGGCGTTAAGACCTGATACATGAAGAATCCAGATTAGTAGTGGATTTCAGGTGTGGGTCTTGCACGCACTCTCATGTCAGAGTGGTGTGGCTTGTCCCTCTCCCATTGCTCACATTTAATGCATACCCCCGGCATTTATTGCTATGGATTTATTGCATTTGGATTGTATTTATTGAAGTTGATCCCCTCTATGTTAGGGTGATTTGGAGACACCTCTTTGGTGATTAGGTTTCAGTCGACAAGTGGGCCCCTCTTGCGTTTTAAAAATACTTTTCATTGAGGCTTTGATTGGTTGCAAGGGAAATTAAATAAAAGGAAAGTGAATTTCTTAAACTTAATACGAATTTTTTTTGTAATCATTCTAGCACATGCTATCATGACTATATAACTAATTCCAAATCATTCCTTATTTAGTAATTAACTTTTACTCCACTTTGCATTCAAATCCATTGCATCTAATAAATAAAATAGAAATTTACATTTAATATGTATCATTACTAAATATGATAAGAAATTAAGGGTAATTTATGTAATCAAGTTGTAATTTAGAAATAAAAGTTTCCTTTCTAGTTTTACCATCCTTTTAATTTTATTGCTATCGAGCTAAGCCTAAAATTTCAAATTTAAGTCTGAAATATTTAGGAAACTTCAAAACCTTTAGTGGGATGTGCTCAAAACTTAGCAAGGACAACAAGACTTTCAAAATTATCTGGGGAATTGATGATAAGATCCTCAAAACATGCTCTGTAACATTAATTATTCATAATGTTTCTTTTTTGTCTTTCATAGAAAAAATATGTATTATATGATATTGCATGTTAAATACTGTTTCCTTCCCTTTTTTTTTTTTTTGGAAAAGCAATGAAATGCATGACTCTTATGACCAAAAGGATAAAGAGAAACAATCTTATTCTAATAGAGAGAAACAATTTTATTATAATAAGGAGAATAAAATTCCTCTAGATTACGTGGAGTTGCATTTACAGTATTAGAGGATATGATGTTTTGAAGAATGGATCCACAATAAGGTGAATAGTAACTGATGAATAGTAAGCCTATCTGTTAGTCGAGAATGAAAATAGACCTTGCTGATCAAGTCCGTTCCTTTACATTAATATTTGTTAACAAAAGTAACACTTAAAAAGATAAAAATAAATGTTATATATAGACCTGATTTTATAGTCTACATTTAAAGATAAACTTAGCTTCTGTCAAGACAGTTGATGCAGGAGAACACGAAAAACCCTTTAATTGTTGAATTTGTACCCTAAGACTAGAACTGTGTTCGTTTATTCTCTAGAATGATTCCATATGTTCAGTGCTTTGGTATTCAGTCTCTTCATTGCATTGACACCTCCTCATATCGTCAATTCGCTATAAACTAATTAAAAAATCAGTCATTTTACTTTATCATATCTAAATCAATTTTTTTCAGCAAACGATATATACTATAGTCTACGATTGTTATGGTACAAGTATTGGAGTAAAGAGGAAAGTTAGTTTCGCCCTAATCACATGTGGGAGTTTGATTGACAATAGAAAATTTTGAGGTGAATGCTATGAAAATCTTTGCAGAGCTGAAGAAACCGTCAATCCTATCTGATTATGGAATTTATCTCTTTTTTTGTGTGGCGGTTTCATATATTCGAAAATCTTACTTTGATCCCATGTGCTATGTCAAATGCATTTTGGATTCTTTTATGATTCTAAAAATAAAATACTTCTGAAGAAGAAGCATTTCTACAGAATAAAAATGATATTAATAAATGGTGATTATAAGCATCAACTGATTCCAATGTAATTCAAAAGTGGATCTAAGAAATTAAAGATTCATGAGGGGGAACTGGTATTTCTGTTTACTCTCTCTACTTCCTAATTCAATCATTTCTATGGTCATGCAATGAACATTGATATCATTTCTACCAAAAAAAATAAAAAGACCTTGAAGTACGTCATAGTTTTAGTTCCGAGTTTTTGGATATAGTATCGGCATAAGTCAAAATCGGATACGGCTCCAAAGTCTTACTAATACATGGTTGATGCTGATAAAAATGTAATTAAAAAAATGAAAGAATCAAGAACTGGATCATGATCAATCATAGCAAAAATTGATATAAATTTATCGATCCAATTCTAATTTCTTAAAACCTTTTCGACCTCGATTAGATTCAATGACTAAACTGATTAATACAATAATAATGACTAGGGAAGGCGGACTCCTAGAGGAAGAAAGCACCTAAGATGTAAATTTCAATTTGAGTAGCATTTTAGTTTTCCTCAAGCAAATGAAAATTTTGAATTCATTTTGATGGCTCTAAAGTTGTCTCCAGGATTCTTTTACCCAGATGATTTGATGAGACATGGATTCAATGTTATGTTTGGCCTTCTTTGTTTGTGAAATTATCTCTCATTTTTTTAATAACATCTTTGCTGTTGTATAATTTTTTTCTCAAAAAATATTATTTTCCAATAAATGAAAAAGTATAAAAATTTGGAATTCCATGAGTTCATGTTGAAATTTTGCTGAAAAGTTTCTTTCTATAAACCACCAATCAAGCAAAAGTTTGTGGGATCACCAATTTTTTAGTACAAGACGAAAATGGAACATATATAGCAGGGAGAAAGCAAAGAACCCAATACTTTATTTATTGATATGTATGCCCTTTATTGGTCTTATGATTAGTAGGCTATTGGTAATGGACAGCGTGCCCCCACATAGTTGCAGACACATCTAAATTTGGGGTGTAAGGGATCTAGATCATTCTCCTGACATAATCCAAAGCCTTTATATTTTTTATTGCATTCTTGGCGACAAGTGCTGAGCGTGCAGCCATTAGGATCCAATATTTTCTGGCAATTCAGTGCATCTGCCTTGAGCACCATTGATGCAACTGCAATAAACATGATGCAGATATCAGTAAATAAACATTTTGCAGTAGTTCATCAAAACAAAAAGAAGTTAAGCTATCATTTATTGGAAACCAAGAAGGAGAAATGGATGTGAAAATAAATGTAGATAGAATAAACCTAAGAAGACAAGGATGGCCAGAATGACAAAAGCAGTATAACAAACCTTAGCCATTGCTAATTCAATCTTGCTAATATAAACTAGAAAATACTCACCCACATGTTGAGTGCTTGCTTCCCTACTTATAATGGTATTTATAGAGAATGTTTTGGGGGTTATCACTGTTGTCGCTCGATTTCGTTCGATGCTTTAGATGATGTCACCTATAACAGAAAATCAACAGCATGCATTGAGTTGGTTGGGTTTAATCTCATGGCCCCTCCGATGCCTAAGTCAGTATAGAACCAGGACAAGTTGATGGACTCGGATACATCCATTGGGTTCATGTTAGGTGCTCAATCATTGGGGTCGTTAAGACCTGATACAGGAGGAATCCAGGTTAGTAGTGGATTTCGAGTGCGAGTCTTATACGTACTCTCTTGTTAGGCTGGCGTGGCTTATCCCTCTCTCATGGCTCACTAACCCCGGCATTTATTGTTATGGATTTATTGTATATGGTCTGCATTTATTGGGTTTGATCCCCTCCATGTCAGAGTGATTTGGAGACACCTCTTTGGTGATTATGTCTCAGTCAATGAGTGGGCCCCTCTTACATTTTAAAAACACTTTTCATTATGGCTTTGATTAGTTGCAAGGGAAATTAAATAAAAGGAAAGTAAAATTTTTAAACTTAATACGAATTTATTTTGTAATTATTCTAGCACATGCTTGAATGACTATATAATTAATTCCAAATCATTCCTTATTTAGTAATTAACTTACACTTTACATTGCATCTAAATCTATTGCATCTGAAAAATAAAACAAAAATTTACATTTAATATGTCTCATTACTAAATATGATAAGAAATTAAAGGAAATTTATGCTGTCAAGTTGTATTATAGAAATAAAACTTTTCTTTCTAGCTTCGAAAATTTACACTTCCCTTCTTTTTAATTCTATTGCTATCGAACTAAGCCTTAAATTTCAAATTTATGTCTAAAATATTTAGTAAATGTCAAAACCTTTAGTGGGATGTGCTCAAAACTTAGCTAGGCAACAAGACTTTCTTAACTATCCAGGGAATTGACGATATGATCCTCAAAACATTGTCTATAACCTTAATTATTTATAATGTTTTTTTGTTGTCTTTCATAAAAAAAAATGTATTATATGATATTGTATGTTAAATACCTTTTTCTTCCCTTTTTTTTTGGAAAAGCAATGAAATGCATGACTTTCATGACTAAAAGGATAAAGAAAAATAATCTTATTATAATAAAGAGAAACAGTTTTATTATAATAAGGAGAACGAAATTCCTCTAGATTTGGTGGAGTTGCATTTACAGTATTAGATGATATGATGTTTTGAAGAATGGATCCACTTTTTATATATATATATATATATATATATATATATATATATATAGTTCTTTACTTCATTCTTGTGCATTATTCATCTTATTTTAATTCTCACAATGTGGTGTGACTAATTTATTGTTCTCCCTACCCAATATAATTGGTTTATACATGTCTTTTAATTTAGCCTATGTATCTATCATCGACACATGAAAACACGTGTATAGAAAAAATTCATAAGTCGATAAAGGATAGTTTTGCTCTGATACCAATGTTGTCACAGTCCATTCTAGGGAATCGGATGCGATATCTGGCTATATCCATGTGGCAACCCAATTCCATCCAAGATCGATAACCACAATATCTACCATATAAATCTCACAGTCTATACAAGCAATATCCATACAATCAAGTGATCAAGAAATAATAATAGCGTTAGCATTTATAATTGATAGATGGAACTAAAGTGATATCATAACCATAAATACATTTGTTAGGAATTACACATTATTGTTCTCTACAAAATAATACAGTATCCAATATACACATAGCTAAAGCAAAAAGAAGTAAATCTATAAAATTACTTTGATAGACCTCATCGTCTATCAACCAAAAGAATCATAAAGAAAGAAGGGAAAGAGTAAGGGGTGGGCTACGTTATGCATAGACATAATCGCAGCAAGTGCAGCCCTCATCTGAAAAAGAAGTATTGATACTAGGGTGAGCTCCCATCCCAGCTCAATGAGAGATCCAGTATCACATGCATGCTTCACACAATGAAATGAATTACAATTTTAATATTAAGTCTCAAGGCTAATGTTTCCACTTGGTATCATATTGAGATTTGGTTTGTGCTTTCGGTCCTGTCTATGGTCCCTAAGCCTCCAACTCTCTTATACAGGGCAAGGGTAGAAGCAGAATACACAACCCCGGGCTGTTAAACAACTTCTACAAACAAATTCCCTTCCAGGTCTCCAAACCCTTCAGGTTCGTCACCTTCCACCATAAACCCCATCTAAAATCAGAGACCCCAGGCCGATTTGATTCTTCCATTAGGTCTCAAACCAAGGAAGTGTAGTCTATACCATTACCTAAACCCTTATTGGGAAGGGTGTAGAGAACAGGGTAATGGCACCACCTATATCTATTATATATGTACATTCATTTAATAGGACTGTAACCCCAGCAGAAATCCCCGGCACCACTCCCATGGTCCACTGGGTCCCTACTAAAGTGCTAGCACATCCAACATGATGCTTGTTGTAATAACCCAGTTTCCTATGGTATTAAGTTGTGGGAAATTTCCCTTATTTACAGGGTTTTTCTGTAAAGGACGGTATTGAAGGGTATTTTGGTCTTCTTGCTTATTAGGGTAATTTTTAATATTTTTAATATTATATTATTATTGTTGCATATATGATAAGTGTATGTAAGTGGATATACACTATTATTATTATTATTTTATTATATTAAATATAATATAATGCAATACGTTTTTATGGGCAATCCTTAATAATAGGAATTAGTTATGAATAAGAAAGAGTACTACATGGCATGAGGTGGCATGTTTTAAAGATAATGAAGAACAAGAAAATGAAACATGGAAGCAAGAGGT